>JASAOO010003409.1:0-56568 GCA_030849075.1 Zelonia costaricensis | reverse complement strand
CGGGGGACGTACGTGAAAGGGAACAGTCGTTGTTGTGGTTTTTTTTTTTGCTTCTCGTTTCGTGTTCGTTTTCGGTATTGTTTGCACGCTCTGTGTGTGTCTGTGTGGGTGTGATTGGCTGACTGATTTCAGTGGGTTGTGTGCCCGGTTCAAGATCCCCTCCCCCTCCCCCCTTCAAGATTCAGGCCGCCGCGCCGCCCTGGCACACAAACTTGTGATGGCGAGCAGGGCGAGGAGAAGAGGAAGGAGAAAAGATGCGCGAGAGAGAGGGAGGGAGAGAGCCCATGGCTGTGACGTGTCGGGGGGGGGGGGGGCCTCGCGCGCACCGTCAGCGCTGCGCCACTGCCTCCCTCCCCTCTCCGCACTTCCCGTCGCCAACCCCCGCCCACTCCACCGAGACAGGAATCCAGTCCCGAAGGCACGGGGTGGAAGAGGGTGAGCCGTGCCTCCTCTGTGAGAGTTCAGAAGCGCAGCGTGGCCGTGTTGAGGGGAAGCGGGGAGAAGGGGCGAAGTAGAGCGCAGA
This sequence comes from Zelonia costaricensis, assembly GCA_030849075.1. Lineage (NCBI taxonomy): Eukaryota > Euglenozoa > Kinetoplastea > Trypanosomatida > Trypanosomatidae > Zelonia > Zelonia costaricensis. The sequence continues at coordinate 56,045 of JASAOO010003409.1, read as the reverse complement.
ACACGACAGCACAACAGTGGGGTGAGAAGGTGGGGAAGTGCGCACTTCGCGCAGCGTGCTCTGTCCTACCCACTTGGGGATCGAAACCGGCAGCCACTTCAGCGGAAAGGAGACGGCGAGGCAGAGTGAGAAGAAGCGCAAAGCAAAAGAGGTTTAGAATCCCCATTGTCCGGGAGAGGCACCGCGCACACACACACACAAACACACACAGACACAGAAAAAAGGGAAAGCAGTCGCGGAGATCAGACGCCATTATCACGTGCTGCGCACGTCGTGCGTGCGTTACGCGCCACTTATCACACCATCCTCACGAAGAGGGTGCGGAAGGCACTTAACCAAGATCCTGTGTGCCCGCGCCCCGACGCAGCGACGCACGAGCAGCGCTCGGGACACACACCGACACCTGCGCGTGTGTCGGCATCGCCGGCACACCCCACGCAGCGCGTCACCCACTGCAAGACCACCACCACGCCCAGACGCAGGGCCAACGTGAAGGGAAAGACAAGAGACCGGAGGGGGAGAAGAGAGCGAGGGAGAGCGGGAGGGGGGGAGGAGGGGGGGCGTCGTCAACGCGGCTCAGAGCCACACAAACTCCGGTCCTCTCCCGCTGCGCGCATCACGGACGCACCGGAAGAAGCCCCAGTGATAGAGCGTCGCACAACAGGGTGCGCGCGAAATAGGGAGCGTCGGATTGGCTTGTGCGTGAATAGGAGAAGGGGGGATATAGGCGATGGAGGGGAGAAGGGAAGAGGGGGGGGGGGCAGAAGGAAGAGCGGCGCGCGTGCGGAGTTCCCCGTTTCGTGCCAGTCGAGACGGGGAGCCAAGGAGAAATAACGAAACAAGACGCCAGGAGGGGGAGGGGGTAGCGGCCAGCGGTCGGGCGGGTGAGTGGCGTCGACAGCCGCTGGGGTTCCTCCTCATGCGTCGGTCGCGTGAGAAGCGGCGTGGGTGTCGCAGAGGGGCGGCGAGCGAGAGAGAGCGAGGGAGACCTGCGGTGCCTTTTAGAACAATAAAGACGTGGAAGGGAGGAGGGCGGTGCAGAGAGCGGCACAGAGGAACGAGAGAAAGAGAAAGGCATGCGGCACCGCTGATGCGTCAAACGGAGGAGAAGAAAACAGCACGGCGGCGGCGGCGGTCTTGACGAGGGACAATGGGCCACTGCCGCCTTCTCTAGCGCCGTAGTGGGCAATAAGGCAGACATGCCGACCTACACAGAGAGAGAGAGAGATGGGGGAGGTGCGATGGTGGCGACAGCGGCGGCGCGTGCTGTGGCCTGCCGAAAAGAAAACGCGGTCGACACGAGGGAGGGAGAGCAGGAGAAAGTGCGAAAGAGGGAGCCGACCTGGCCCACCGGCTCCCACGCTGCACGTAATGCGTGCCCTATTTTTTCTGTCGTTCTCGTCTCGTGGCCGTCACCTTCACGTTGCGCGGTCTCGTGAGTGGTGCGCGTGCATATGTATGCGTGTGTGCCTGTGTGTGCGTGTACTTTCCGCGTCTTGCGGCGCTGCGCATCGCCCCGGCCTCCCATCTAACTGCTAACGGACTGCGGTGTGGGGCATGCCCGCATGAGGGGGGGGGGGCGCATGCTCTCGCTTGGCAGTTCCCTCTGCTTAACTTATTAGTCGCAGCCGCAGTTAGCATCGTTCTCCGCGTGGTGGTTGCCGTTGATGTGGTCGTGGTTGTGCACCTCCTTGCAGTTCCACAGCGGCTCCTTCATCTCCTTCTTCTCGATGTCCGCAATCTTCGACACGCGACCGCCATGCCGCCCCTCCGTCGAGAACTCCGTCGTCAGGAACGTAGTGAGAATGTCACGGATGATCTCCATCCCACTCGTGCGCACTCCGACGCACACGACGTGGGCGTCGTTGTGCTGCCGAGCCAGCTGCGCCGTCACATGGTCGAAGCAGAGGGCCGCGCGAATGCCGTGGAACTTGTTCGCTGCGATGGACATGCCAATGCCAGTGCCGCACACCAGCACGCCGTAGTCGGCCTTACCGTGCATGATCGCCTCGCAAACCTCGTGCGCGTAGTCGGGGTAGTCGACAGAGGACGCGGACGGCGAGCCCATCGACATGACTTCGGACACGGCGCCCGAAGCCTTGATGATGTCGATGAGCTCCTCACGCATGTTAAAGGCGGCGTGGTCGAAGCCGAGGGCGACACGCTTCGACATGGTTGCGAAGTGTGGGAGGGAAAAGGTGAGGGGAGAGAAGAGCTGGAGAGGGAAGCGGCGCAGACAGACGGGTGCACTCGCAGTACTGCGCAGCACGAGTCACACTCACAGAGACAAGGAACAGTCACTGAAGGAAGAGCGGGGGGCTCGGCGAGAAGAGCACACGATGGCAGGTGAGGCACGGGTAAGAAGGAGGCGAAGGGGAGGGGAGAGGTGGGGGAATGGCGCGAAGGCGGAGAGTTGAGTGCCGGCGAGGACGAAGGAAAGCTGATCGGAGAAAGAAGAAAAACAAAAGCACAGGCGCGCTGTCGGTGTGAATAAAGGGTGAAATAGTGAAGAGCCGAGGCGAGTGTGACACAACCGGGGACGTGCGGTGGCGGTGTCGGTGAAGCTATGAGGGTGTGTGGTTTGGGGTTGAGCAAGGTCGTCGTGAGACTGCTGCGTGGTGGGCCGCAGCGTTGCGCAGCAGGCAGGAGAGCGAAGAGGCAAAACGGCAGAGGTGTGTGTGGCGAGCGTGACAAGGATGGCCAGAGCGCGCGCACATGAGTGGGTCAACATGACGGTGCTCGGCGTGAGCGCCTCTGCAATTGCGCTGCGGCGCATACACAGCACGTGGACCAGGCGCCGACGGGTGACGGGTGTCGACAGACGGGTTCGCGCAGTCGGCGACCGAGAAGCGGGCCTGCGTGCGGTGACGCCGGCGATCAGGAAAAAAAGCGGAGCACGACTACCGCAGCCCAGAAGAGCCCAGCTCCGCTTGCCTTTGCGTCGTCCTCGCCGACTGCGACTCCTCCATCCTCCGCCATTCCCCCCAAAGCCCACACACCAACACACACGCTTCCGCCTCACCACCGCCTCCGCGGCCTTTCTCGAAGCGTCCCGTGCGTCTCTGTGTGTGTGTGTGTGTGTGTGTGTCTTGCGCCCTCGTACCAGCTCCACTTCAACGGCGCGTTGCTGCCCCTTTCGTTGCGTTTCTGTTTTCCCCATTGTTCGTTGAACGATTGTAGCGACGGTGCTCCTTGGGCGAGGATGCGCTGCGACAGCAAAAATCGGAGGAGGACTCCACAGGGTGTAGAACAGCCCGAGGCTGTGAAAGCGTGTGAGAGGGACGAGGAGGCGAGAGACGCGCGAGAGGCGGACGGGAGAAGCTGCGAGCTGTGCAGCTTGTCAGCGCAGCAGCCGTCGACCTTCGCACCGGTCACGCCAATTCCACCCCTCAACTGAGCCCTGCACCACTTCTCTCTCTGCCTCTGCCCGCAACTAAGCCTCCATCCCCCCCCCCCGCCGCTCACAACACGGCAGCCATGACCGCCATCGTTCATCACAAGCACACTCATACGAGCACCTTTCAGCGGCGCCTCAGCAAGACAAGCTCTATGACGCAGGTAAACTCCTTCCCTCGCTCGGTGTGTGCAGGCCGTCAGCCACAAGCACGTTATCACGCGCAGTGAGCTCGGGCACTACGCCTCTCCCGGCAGTGCGGAGAAGGGTGGCATGAAGAAGTCGGGCAAGACGCGCAGCAGGTACAGCGCCATCGTCTTGAACTCGCCAAAGGCCACCTCCGTGCTGAAGTACACCGTCTCCACGTAGCGCTGGCACGACGCGTAGTAGCCGACCCAGAGACACAGAAGCCGGAAGAAGCTGCGGTAGAAGCAGCCGCCAAACTCGCGCTGGTACACGCTTCCCTCATGCGGGGGATCGCAGGAGCCGTAGCCCATGAAGGCGGGGCAGCGCCAGCGCGGCTCGTCGGCGGCCCCGCCGCGCATCGCGGCGGCCTTTCCGTTGGCACCCTCGTCCGCCTCGGCGCTGTGCTGCATGACGGTGCCGCCACCGCCCTCCGCCTTCGCGGCGTCGCGCCAATCACACGTGCACACGCCTCCGTCACCAGCGAAGAAAGCACTCGCCGGAGCTGTGCGCACCGCATCCGCGTGCCGCGCAGCCCGCTCGCGCGCACGCGCCGCGCGCTCATCCGCGACCCACGACTCAAAGCCCTGCTGCGCGTCCGGCCGCATCGCCTCCAGCACGGCGCGAACGTGCGTCTCTGCGGCCTCGCCCGACATCGCGGCGACCCGCAAGAAGACGAGCAGCGCCGTCGTGACCACGGACAGCCGGCTGTTGTCCTCCATCGCCTCGATGTTGAGGCTGCAGAGGGCCGCGAAGATGAGCTTCGACGGCTCACTCAGCAGGAGGCGGGAGAGAGGGGCGAGCTCTGCCAGCTGCACCGCGTCCTTGTCGAAGGCGTCGGTGTCGCTGCCCGTGCTCCTCTCTGCCCCCGCTGACTTCGTATCGCCGTGCGACGTGCGGCCCTCGCTGAACAACGGCGCGCGAAGTCGCGCTGGAGGTCCAACCGGTGGCAGCGGGCTGCCCGCCTCGAGAAGGGCGAGGTCGTCCGCGGCGCACATGAGCCCCGGGAAGGGCCGCTGCTCCGGCGCCTGCCGGTGCGGCGTGCGGGCGAGCTCCTTCACCAGCTCCCGCAGCAGCGCCACCCGCTGCGGCCCGGTGGGGGGCGACAGCGTGATAAGCCGCGCGTAGCGCCGCGACACGCGAATGACGAAGGCGATGCGCACGGCGTCGCCAGAGATGATGTCGCTGGTGCGCCCGATGCCCGGCAGCACCGCCGGCAGCCGCACATCCTCGACGGAGTCTGGCACGGGCTTGGCGAGGTAGTTGCCCCGCGACCGCAGCCCCGGCGTGAGAGACAGCAGCAGCGCGCGGAGCAGGAGGTGCGCGTCGACGCCGATGGCGTAGAGGCGGCGCAGGAGGACGCTGCCAAAGGGCTCGTGCTCCTCCCGCTCCAGCGGTGGCCGCTGCAAAATCGCCTCCACCGCCTCGTGCTCCGCGGATAGTATGACGGGGTTCTGCCGATTTGCGTTGCTGCTCGCCGCGTTCAGGTAGCTCAGGTCGTGCTGGCCCACTACGTACTCACAGAGAATGCGCAGGTTGCCGGCGTGGAAGCAGAGCAGCTCGCCGAGGAGCTGCAGCATGTTGGACTGCAGCCGCGCCGGCGTCATGGACCCGCTAAGCCCGGCAATGCGAGTGCCGTTGTAGACCCGCTCCAACAAGCTCTGCAGCAGCGCCTTGCCAAGGATCGTCTGCGCCGAGTCCGCACCGTCGCGGTGGGGCTCTTGGAAGAGGAAGGTGCGAAGGTAGGAGTCGAGCGTCTGGTAGAGACTCACGCGCACGCAGCTGTCCTCGTGATCGCGACTGATCACCCGCGCAATAGCCCTTGCGTTTTTGCAGGCAGCCGTGACGACAGCGGCGTCGGCGACCACCATCTCCTGCTCGCGCCGGTCCTGCGCATTCCAGTACTCGTACAAGCAGCGCAGCAGCTCCATCTTGCGCATCGTGTCCGGGCCATGCTGGTGGTTGTCCGGCTCCTCGGCGGCGATCTGGTTGGGGTCGCGCAGGTACATCAGTGCGCTATCGCCCAGCAGCTCGAGCAGCGGCTGCACCCGCCAGGTGGCCGGGTACTGCGGCTCGTCGCTGCCCGGCAGCGCCACCACCGCAGCCGCCCTCCCCTCACTCGTGGGCGGCGGCGGCGGCAGGAAGCGCGGCAGGGTGCGCATCTTCTCTGGCAGATTCACGTGTGGCGGTACGTCCACAAAGGCCGGCAGCGTCGGGTCGAGCCCGAAGGCGGTCTCCAGCATCGCCACGGAGCGGGGCACCCACTGGCACTCCCGCATTATCTGCCACGAGTCGCTGAAATAGAAGGTGGAAAGAAACATGTTGAGCAGGTACAGCACCTCGCTCTGCGACTCCACAATGCGCTGCATGTCCGTCGGGTCCGTGTTCGTCTGCTCCGGCAGCGGCTCGAAGAGCTTGTCTGAGAGCCGCCCGTTGGCCTGGTAAAACTCTTCGCGGGTCGGCGGCCGCGGCGGCGGGGCGACGGTGCGCCGTAGGGCCGCCCGCACCAGCTCGTGCCGGTTGTCGTCCCGCTCCGGCAGCAGCGTGGGGTCACGCAGTCGCCACCGCTGCCGCGTGTCGGCCGCGCCGACCCACCAGTGGATATCCATGGCGGGCTTGACGGTGTCGTCAAGGTCCTCGTCGGCGAGCATGTCGCGGTCCATCATCCACTGCACCAGTCGCGAGGGATCCTCGGCTTCGATCTGGTTCGACGTGATGCGGCTGAGGAAGTTCAGCTGCTCCGCCCCGTCTCGCGGCAGACCCATGCGCTGCAGCTGCGCCAACATCTCCACTGTGATAGCGTCGACGCCGGGAATCGCTGCCGCACTCGAGCCCGCCGACCCGTCGCCGGTCAGGCCCAGCCGGCCCACTTCGCGCAGCGCAGCGACACTGCCGGTGCGGATGGCATTGTGCATCAGCTCAAGGTTCTCCGCGAGGGCCGCGATTCGCGCACCGCCTGAGATGTCGCTGCCGCCGCTGCTCGTCGTCGCGGGTGCCGCCGCCGCGGCGCCGGCGCTTGTGCTACTGCCGCTGGTGGTGCCCTGCGCGCGTCCCCGTGCCGCGGTGCCGGCTGCCGGCAGCAGCGACGGGGGCGGGGTGGGCGTGGCGGACGGCGCTGGCGCACGTGGCACACTGCTGCTGCCGCCACCGCCCTGGTGCTGCCGGAGCCCCAGCAGCCGCTCGATCCCGGCGAAGAGGGTCGGGAGGGAGGAGCCGTCGACGAGGAAGTCGGCGGTGCCGTCGCTGTTGCCAGAGGCGCCGCTGCCGTCACCCTCGTCATTGTCTGTCCACGTCCCGTCCTCCTCGCCCTCCTCCTCGTCCTCCCAGTCCGCATCCTCCGGGTCGGCACCCATGAAGGCGGCCGCTCGAGTCGCGGCGTCGCCGCTGAGGATAGCCGGCTCCGGCGGCAGCATCATCATCGACCGACCCCCCTGCTGCACTCGCAGCCCGTTGGGGCGCAGCTCGCACAGGCCGATCAGCGTCGACACGAGGCCCCGCTCACCCACAAGCCAGAGCACGTTGCTGTCCACAACGCGCTGCACCTGCCGCAGCACGAGCACCGTTTCCGGGTAGTGCAGGCGGCGGGCGACGATGGGGTTCTGCCCCTGGGCGAGGCCGGGTAGGATGAGAAGCGCCAGGAAGCGGCAGAAGGCGGCCATGGCCATCGGCGATGCACCGCGCAGCACCTTGATGAGGGACGGCGTCTTGCTGATCTCGATGACGGGGCCGACGCAGGCCAGCGTGTGCTCCAAGAGCCCGGTCGCGGTGGACCACAGCGAGCTGTCCTCGAGGAACTCGATGAGCCGGTAGAAGAGGCCTGGATAGCGGTCGTAGATCACCCAGCCAAGGTCGTTCTGATCTGCCACAAGGTCCGTGAGCTGCAGCATCACCTCGGCGTAAATGCCGATGATGAGCTCCAACGTGCGCTGCCACCGTCCCCGGTCTGCAGCGGAGGTGCGGTGCGTGGTGCGGTCCAGCGAAAAGCGCAGCGGGTTGAACGGGTCGCACAGGATGAGGCAGTAGATGTCCAGCCCACCGTGTGCGAGAAACTCGCAGGCAAACTTCGATTCCCCCTTGCTGGACAGTACGTCGCCTACGCTTGCGAGTCGCCTCGTCAGCTCGTTGTACTGCCCCTCCAGCCAGAGCCTCCACAGCAGCGAGATCGCGGCCGCCGCGGATGCGTCTGGCGCCAGCGTGCGAGTGTGTGGGGCTGCCTGGTAGGCGTAGGCGGGCATCTGCCGCGGCGGCAGCGGCGCACGGCCGCCCATCACCACACTTCGTACCGACATCCTGCTCCTCCACCGCGGACACCGCACACCGCAACGTAGCCCGACGAGCCTTTACCAAAACACCGTCTGCGCAACCACCCTTTCCACTCCACCCCCGGGGCTGCGCTGCGTGCTGGAGGGAGAAGAGGATGCACGTCGCCTCCAAGGCGCGCCTGTCCAATGCGTCTGTCACGACACAAGCCACACAAATAACAGCAGCAGCGTGCACAGCAACCGCAGGGAGGGGAGGTAAGGGAAGGGAAGGAGGGAGAAGCGAGGAAGGGGCGGAGACTACGGAGAGCACCACCACAGCAACACGGCGCGTACCTCGAGGATGCAGCGCAGGCAAACCACGCGAGCGAAGAGAAAAACACACACGCAACCGAGAAGACTCGAGCAGTGACGCGGAGGTGCGGCGAAGAGAAGTAGACACAAGACGCAAAAAAAAAAAAACCGAGACAAGATGCAAAGAGAAGCGGGGGAAAGACAGGGCGCCCTCCGCCTGCAGCAGCACGTCGATGCGCGGTCCTACGACGCGCGCGCGAGTACGCGTCAAAGACGAAATAAAAAGGAAAAAAGAAGTGGCCGAAGCTCACGAGTCGCGTGCTCGTGAACTCTCTGTCTGTCCTCTGTCCTTGGGCAGAGGAAGGGTGCAATGCACTGCGCCAACACAGCGACCTCACACGCCCGCAGCGGGGTCTAGCGCAAGTAGGCCTCCGTGACACCCGTGTACGCCCTTCCACGCCCGCTCCAGTGCGCGGCGGAGGAGAAACGAACAGGTGGAGAAGTGGAGGGCGGAGCCTCGCCACGCTCCGGCGAACTGCAGCAGACTCTTGACACGTGAAGACAACACGAAGCCAGCGCCGCCGCTATCGCCCTACGCGGCACCTCCTGCCTCTCACACGCAGTTTCTTCCCTCTCCTCTCTCCACAAGCGCACGGTGCGCCGAGGGCTTGGGTGCCTGTGGGGCGGCGGAGAAAGGCAGCGGCGCTGTGGGCCGGGCAGACGGTGGGTGGGGGAGGGGATCGACGCTAGACGATGTGCTGCGTGGGTGCGTCTCTGACGGATGCTATGAAGGGGGGAGGGAGCGGGGGGGTGCCCTTGTTGGCTTGCTTAATTCCTCTTACAAATGGAGCTCTGGTTTCTTCGATGTAACTCTCTTTTTGGGGGAGGCGCAGTGAAAGTCGCCGTGGTGTGTTGTTCGTGGTTGTCGCGGCGCGACAGGGCGACCGAGGCGACCACCGGGGTGTGCGTGTGTCGTAGTCGCCAAGCAGTGGTGTTCGCCGTGCCGTGGTGAGCCGATGCGTGGATGCGTCGAGAAGGACATGGTCGGAAAATAAGAAAAGTGGAGGACGACGTGGGGGAAGAGGAGGAGGTGCAAGTGCAATGGAAGTACGCGCCGTTGGTGGCAGCGAGTCAGCGTGCAAGGGCAACCACCACGCGCAGCACTGGCACCTTCCGGCGACGCAACAGAGCGATGCAGAACATCCACGCGACTCGCACTCTCGCACCGAATCACGCACAAGCGAATTTGCACGCGGCCGGGGCCCGAGCAGCGTACACGCAAACACACGAACTCTGTGCCACAGGCCGCGGAGCAGATGAGGGGATTTCCGAAAGAGGAGGAAGGCCAAGACCCTCATCAGCGGCACCGCGCTATGCATGCCTGATTGGCGAGTGTGTGTGTGGTCTCAGCTGCGGGCCGCCCCGCTCCCCCACCGCCCAGCGTGGTCAAGAAGAGAAGCCCCTGGCGACACTCGCCGCCTGCAGCCATGAACACCATGACAGCGCGATTGCCACATTCTCTTGCTTCGTTTCGTCTTTTTGTTGCTTTCGTTGATCTAACGACCTTCACAGAGAAGACGACACGAGGTATCGGCGTCAGGGCCCCGCCACACGCTTCGCGGCAAGCTAAAACCTCCACGACACACACGTACACACACAAAACACACACTTGAACGCAGCCGAGCGAACACCGAGTGCCATCAGCACCGCATGGGGGGGGGAGGTGAAACAGGGAGTGCGCGAAGCAAGATGAAGGGAGTAGCACGGAGCTGACGAACAAGAAGATGGATGTGCGGAAGCGGGAGACCTCTCGAGGAGGCGTGGGTCGGGCAAAGGGGGGTGCGCAGGAGACAAAGGGGCTTCAGAGAGGGGCCACACTCCCCGCCATCCCCCTCCCCTCCTCCTCTCAATTCACACTGCCGCTGCCTGTGGCTCACCTTGGCTCAGAGCCACAGAGCCGCCAACCACCTTCGCACCCCGTCGCTCGCCCTCCCACCCCCCGCGCCTCAGCACACACTCCTCTCCATTCCCCCCCTCGCCTGTGCCACGCCTACTCACACACAAAAGTCCCCCTTCTCCACCCGCTCTGACGCCGCGTGTCCAGCCGCCGGGCTGGACAGAGACACGAGCCGGATGAAACGCGGTTGTCGCTTCTCCACACTGTTCGTTTTTTCTTTTTTGGTACAGCTTTCTCCGCCGCCGCGGCGCAACACGAGTGCGAGTGCGCGTAGGCGCCGGGTGGCGTGCACCGCCGCTGGCGCGCACCCTGAGATATCAAAGGGCAGAGCGACGGTGAGACCCACCTCCACGGGCACAACACAACAGGGGCGAGCAACAACGATGGGGAGGGACACGAGTGCCGCTGCAGAAGCTGAAAACAGGAAAGGGGGGAGTGCGAGACGCAGCTACGGGACCGAAGCGAAGCCGAGGAGGTCTATGGCGCAACGCATACGGTTCCGCATGCGCAACAGCACACGCATACCGACTCACAAACGCACACACGCCGCCGTCATCGCGCACCAAGACTCTAGTACAAGAAACACAACGAGGACCACCCCCACACGAACACGTACAAGCACACGCAATGGAAACAGAAGAGGCGCCGACGACACGGAACGCAAGAAGAACAATAAGAGAAGATGCGGGAGAGAGCGGAGAGACACAGGCGCTGTTGGCGAAGAAAGGCGCAACAGCGCCTTCTCTGCTCCCACCCTTGCGGATACACATGGGGGTCGTACACAGGCAGCCGCACGAACACAGCTTGGAGAAGCCCCTTGAGTGGAAGAGGCTCGCAACTCGATGCGTCACCTCGCTTTGATGACGAACAAAAAGGAAGAGACGAAAAAAAAACTGTGGCGATACGGTCGCAGTGCTGCAGACGACCGCGATCGGCTCACCGCTCGCCTTCCTTTTTTCTTTTTTGAAAGTGCCGACAAACACACACACACACACGCACGCACAAACAAACAAGCTTCTTGAGCGGATCCGATCACTGCATCGCAGGTGCCGTCGAGGAAAAGCGTGAATCGCATGCACAAAAAGGGAGGTGGTGAAGGAGAAAGAGTGAGACACCGCCTCGCGGAGGCTGAGCAAAGCGCACACAACTACACACACACACACACAAATGGCTCTGCGCTCCGTCAAAGAGAAAGAGAGATGGTACAGCGAGGAGGGACGGGCGGAAGCGGTCGAACACACAAGGCACACAAAAGACGCGCAGCCATGAGACGCGCCAGCTGCCCACCTCTCCCGTGGAGATGAGAAGGGGGGCGAGGGGGGGGGTACGGCAGGGCAGGCGCGGTGAAAGCCACCAGCCCACGCGCAACGCAAACAAAAAAAGAAGAGAGACGGAGAAAACACGTACACAAAAAATGAATGGAGGAGAGGAATCGAGAAAGCGAGTTTCACAGGGAGGAAGGGGAGGGGAGGGAGGAGGGGGTGTCGGCATACATCAGAGCTACAATGCGCGGAGAGAGAAGAAGGAGCTGAACAGACGCGGTCGAGGACGTGCGGTGACGAATAGAGGGAGGCAGCAGACAAAGACAAGGGCCCTTGACAGAGGGGGAAGGGGCGAGGGAGGGGGCAGCCCGCAGGGGTGCGCCAAACGGTTTCATCGCTCACGGCAAAAGGGCAAGAAAGGCGGGGGGAGGAGGGGCACGCTGTAAAGAAAAGAAGAAGGTGAGACGGCGCCACAGCAGAGTTGTGTCACGTCGCGTCGCAGACCTCTCTCAGTTCCCGCCCCTCACCCACACCCAGACACTCACGCACGTACATGCGCAAGGAGGGCCTGAACTGGGGCCAAACGGCACTCCCCTTAAGCGTGAATAGAAAAAGATAGCCGCGGAGTCGGGACATGCGCGACGGAGTTCTGCACACGCGGAGGAAGGCAGAGCAGCACACCACGACTACGCACCGGCAACGACCCACCGCTGTCTTCCACAATATTCACCAATTCCCCTCCCCGCCGTCCTCCACCCACCGCCTCACAACTACCGGTGTTGTCGAAGCCGCGCCCCCCCCCATCCGCCTCTCGATAACATCACCCGTTCTTCTTCGTCTTCCCCACTTCCGTAGCCGCAAAGGAAAGGAATGAAAGACACGCAAGAGGACGCAGACGGCGGTTGCTGCACGGAAGCAGCCGGTGCGGCGCAGCGTCCTCGGGGGCGGTAAGCGTGTGGACGTTTTTTTTCGTTCTTCCTTTGTTGCGGTTTGTTTTACGTGTGCTGTGTCAGGCCCTTGAGTGCGAACCGATCGCGATGCCAAGGGAGGCGCGGCCACAGCAGTAACGACGTCACCGGGAGTGGGTGGCGGTTGGGCATGCCGGACGCTGACCTGCGCATCTACGCGGGCAGCCCCGCTGCGGCGCTCTGCTGAACGTGACGAGATCACCTCGTTGATCCACGCAGCGTTGCGCACGCATCAACGCTAGCGGCACGCTGCTCCAACCAACGCGGTCATGCCTTCGTCGCCTCCAGCGCCACTATTTCATCGACTCCCTTTCAGAAAGCGTGCGAGACCGACTTGCGGCGCGGCGGGTTGGCATCCTGCGCTGGCGACGGCTCGATGCGTGGCGGGAAGTTCTGGATGCTAGCGGAGCGCTGGAGCTCCACCCCCTCCGGGTGGTGCTCGCCCGACTCGTCGTTCGGGTGCGCAAGCTCCGGCGGCGCGTCCTGCGCCACGCGCGGGGTGGTGCTCCGCTCCATCGCGGTATTGTTGGTGTTCTGGCTCATGCGGCTGATCGAGCGCTGAAAGGAGTTGGCACCCGAGTACGCCTGCTGCTGCTGCTGCTGCGTCTGTCGAGTGTACGAGTCATCTATGCTGCCGACGTCCGTGATGGATGCGACAGGGGCGCGGCCGTACGTGCTCGACCCCGCCTTGCTCGCCGTCCGCTGAAACGGCGCCGTGCCGTTTGCGCCTGTGCTCGGCGGCGCAGCACCTCCACCGCGTGGCGGACTCGTTGCGGTGGCCGCACGTGACACGCTGCCGGTGTGCGCGGCCCCACCACCGCAGAGGCACTCGCGGCGCGCCTCGAGCGCTTCGACGCGCGCCGTGAGGGCCTGGACCTGCATGCACTGCTGCTGGCACGTGCCCTGCAGCGCCCGAATAATCGACGTCAGCACGCCGGTCGTCTGCGCGTCGCACGGCGTGTCCTGCAGCCGCGACACCAACGCGTCGATCCTCTCATCCGCCTTGCTCGACGAGACCGGCACGAGCTGCCCAGCGCCAGCCTCGTTGCGGGGGGAGCGGGAGGCGGAGCGGGCAGACGGCGGCGCTGAGCGCGGCGTGGCGCCGGGCATCGGCGTCGAGGCCGACGGCGGCTTGGCGTTCACCGGCGACTGCGTGGCCGCATCGCTGTGCCGGCGGTGGCGGTGCCGGCTGTGGTGACTGTGGCGCGACGAGCTGCGCCGCGAGCTCTGCTGCCCCGCCGCCGCGTCGGCTTCGTTCTGGTGATCGGCCGGGCTCACGGCGCGCGACGAGCGGCTCGCCGTGCGGCTGCCACCGCGCTCGCTGCGGCGGTGCGACGACGCCGTGCGACTCGGCGTCTGCTGCTGGTGTGCGCCGTCCGGGCGTGCACGGGACTGCACCCGCGAGGCGGTGCGTGACTGCCGGCGCGACTGTGCGCGCGAGTAGCGGCGCAGGCTCTTGGTGGCCAGGTAAGCGTCGCGATCGTCGGGGCCGACGTAGATGGGGTGCAAGTCACGCTCCTCCTCGCGCGCCACGTTGCCCTCGTCCACCTGCGACGCGATAGCCTGGCACGCGTCGGTGACGAGCGCGGCGAGAGCGGTGTTCTTCTCCTGAACACTCTGGATAAGCGCGAGGGTGCTCTTGGGGTTCAGCTTCCAGCCGTAGATGTCGAGCAGCAGAAGAGTGCGGTTCTGCGGCAGGGCCGAGAGCACCGCGGCCGCCGCGTCAGGGGACGGGTTCATGAAGCCGAGGAAGAGCTGGATGAGCGACGTGTTGTGCGCAATCACGTCCGCGAAGCTCTCGATCGTCTCGCTGTCCAGCTGGTTGTGCCGCAAGTTCAGCCGCTGCACCGTGCACGTGGGTGACATCATCGCCCGCACGAGCTCCTCGCCACCCTCGCGGCTGATGCGGTTCGCCGTCAGGTCAAGCGTGGAGAGGCAGGCGGCGTGGGGCACGCTGCGGGCGAGCTGCGCGGCTCCGTTGTCACGCAGCGCGTTGTAGCCGAGGTGGAGGTGCTTCAGCTTCGGCGCAGCCCGCAGCGCCTGGCCGAGGTACGACGCGGCGTCGCCCTCGATCTTGTTGTTGTGGAAGCTGAGTTCGACGATGTCGCAGAAGGGCTGCTGCAGCGCCGCGGCGATCGGGATGACGCCAAGCTTCGTGATGTTGTTCTCGGACAGGTCCAGCACCTTCAAGCCACACCCACTGCGGGACAGTGTGTGCCCAATCACGACAGCGGCCTGGTCCTTGAGGTTGTTCTTGCCCAGGCGGAGCTCGCGAATGCGATTCGGGTTCGCCTCGATGGCCTCCATCAGCGCCGTCACGCCGGGGAGGCCAAAGGAGTTCTCCTCCAGCACGAGCACCCGCAGCGGGCTCTCCTCGCCCAGCGTGCGGATCATCTCAGCGACGCAGCAGATGTCGACATCGTTGAGCGGCACGGCGCCCTGGCCGAGCACGGCGGACTTCGTGCCGCGATCGAGGGCCTGGACGAGTGCATCTGAGATCTGCGCGTGCTCGCGCTTGCACGCACCAATGTACACGTCCGAGGTGGAAGAGTGCTCCATTGGCGTCGGCGGCAAGTGGGCGAGGGTGCGTAGACGAAGAAACAATGAGCAAAACTGCACCGGAACGTCGCGTGCACTCGCAGTTTGTTTTTTTTTTCAGTTGTGGTTGTTTTCTCTCCTGATTTTGTTGGTGTCGCTCTTGTAGCTAATGCCGGGTGCAAGGCGCGGGGGGGGGGGGGGGGGGCTGGGCCACAGCGCGTGCGTCTCTCCGTGATGTGCAGGTGGGCCCGCGTGATAGTTCTACAGTGCACGCTCCTTCGAAAGAAGCGGCGGTGGGGGGAAGGAAAGACGGGCTAGAGTGCCAGAGGAAAAGAAAGTGCTCGTCAGGCCCTGGACTCGAAGCAAGGGGGCGCGCAGAGTGGAAGCAGCGACTCAGGTGCACAGAACGGACCAGATACGGAAGAGAGCGCAGACGAGAAGCTGCGCCCCCTTGGTACACGCACACTCACACACAAAGACGGCGAGAGTTGTGGTGGAGAAAGCAGGAGGGAGGAGGGGGGAGGGAGGAGGAGAAGTGGGGAAGGGGCACGGGGAGTGCGTGCAGATGTGCTGGTGCAGATTTGTGCGAGTGCGCGTGCAAGCTCTTGGAGAACAACAAAAGTCGTTTTTCGTAGTTTGTTTGGAGAGTGGAGAGGCGGAGTCGATGAGAAAGGTGAAGAGGGCATCTACAGGAGGTCCGCTTTGTCCTTCTGGGGTGCAAAAGCGCACAGGGAGGAGCAGCCGCACTTGGCGCCGGTACGCATCAAGCCCCGCCACGCTCATGCAGATCCCTCGACTCAGCTACCGCTTCGCAAGTTGTGCGGGGTGGGGGTGAGGCCTTTCTTTTTCTTTCCGTGCGAAGTGCACGTGCAGGCGAATACAAAACACAAGAAACAAAACAACGGATGGAAAGCGAAAGCGAACAGACGAGGCGAGCCACAACACACACACACACACAGATATATACACACGGCGGGTTCAGGATAGAGAAAAGAGACGGATAGGAGACGCGAGTGCAGTACACAGCGAAAACAAAACGCTACGTCGACCAACACACGCGAGCGGAACCGTGGAGAGAAGCCCGCACGCGCGCGTGCAAAGCTCAAACGACAGCGCCAGTAGTGTGCTGCCTGAGTCAACGTTCCCACGAGAGCGAAGAGCGTGCGGGAAAGCGAATACGAAGGAAGGGCGTGCCTGGAATAGGGCGAGCGCGCACAAGCACACACAAAATGTGCTGCTCCACGGTCACGAAGTTACACAACAAAAAAAGAAGAAGCATGAGGACAGCAAGCTGAGGATAGCGGCATCGGGCAACGACATCAGCGCACACCTGCGCACGTGAGTTCATGGCCACTCAGCCACGGTGCGGCTCACGCGGGTAGGCCGCCGGTGGAGCCGCCGACGATGCCTGCGACGCGGTGCGGTGTAGTCCAAGCACGCTGGCTGCCATGAGATGCGCCGTCGACGGCGACTGTGTTGGGGTCGGCGGGAGGCGGCCGCGTGCCATCGCCTCGGCGCGCTCCCGCACCGTGAAGCGCTCCGACGGCAGGAAGCGCCACGCCGAGGTCGCGTAGAGCGCGACGAGGGCGAAGACGAGCAGTGCCACGAAGCGGTACTGCGGCACGAGCAGGACGCAGACGACGAGGTAGAGGAAGACGACGGCGAGGCAGAGGTAGTACACAACCGTGCAGCACGAGCTCGGCAAGCACGCCATGGTCGCTGCCCGTGTGGAGCGAGTAGAAGATGCCTGTCTACACCAATGACACAACACACACACAGTCACAACGGACACGAGCAACGCAGCGAGTTCTACTTTGAAAACACAAATGGTGGACAAGACAACGGTGGAGACGGAGATGCCGACAAGAAGCCGCACACGGAGCGCAGTGTGGGTGCCACAACAGAAAGAAAAGGAAGGGAGAGTGGAAGTGAGAAAGGCGGCGAGGGAGGCGCTTTGCAGGAGGGATGGGACAGACGTAGGAGGCTGAGCAGGGGAGTGCACGGGCGGGGGGAGAGAGGGATCTGGAGGTGGGGACGGGGGACGAGGTGAGGTCGTGTCGAGGTCTGCGCCGACGTTGACGGCAGAGAGACGAGCGCAGAGTGAGGGAGACAGACAGAGGGAGGAAAAACGACAGTCGAGCCAAGTCAGGAGCGAAGAGGATGGGAGGTGCTTGTGCAGGGGGAGGGAGGGGCGTGATGAGCGCGGCGCATTGCAGGAGGGAACAGCGAGGCAGGAGTCCTTGCCGGACTCGGCACGACGGGAACGGAGTTCCGTCGTCGGCTAATGCGGCTGTCGGGATGGAGACAGCGGTGGAGGCGAGCGTGCGCAAATCGTTGGAAACCTCTACTGGGTCCTTTTTTGTTTTCGAGTTGCGTGTCGTAGCAGTTTGTGTAGCAGCTGCGCGTTGGTGCGCGTGGACGCAGCCTTCGCGTGCCCCTTTTCCACCGCCGCCTCTTCCCCTCGCGACCCTCGGGCCTCACTTTCCCACTTGACGCTCCCACTCCCCCCCGGCCCCCGCATCCTTACCCCCCCTCCTCAGCCCTCCTTCACCTTGTGCGGGAAGGGCCTCACAGGTGCGCCGCAGCCGTGCCCGAACTCGTGCGCTCCGCGTCGCTTGGCTCGTCCCACTCGAGCCGCAGCCCCTGCGCCGCTGCGGCCGCAGCCGACTCGCGGCGCTGCTCTTCGTCCACGTGCTGCAGCTCGTGGTGGCCGTCCACGTCCGTGTCGCGGTTCGCCGTTTCGGTGTCCGCCAGCAAGAAGAGGCCGCCGCAGCGGAGGTACAGCACCTCGTCGCTCGTGCGCTCGATCAAGCACCGCTCCGACGGCAGCAGCCGCCACGCCGTCCCCACCACAGTCGGCACGAGCACAGCCCAGACAAGCACCGGACCGCGCCAGGTCGGCGAGAAGGCGACCAGGTACGCCATGAAGGCGTACACGACCGCCAGCCCGGTCCAGTATGTCACCGCGAAGAGCCACGGCCGCACGCGCACGTCCAGCGGCAACCACGAGCCGCTCGCAGCGCCGCCATCCTCGCGTGCGTAGGGCAGCGAGGCGGCTGAGCTGTCGAAGGGGGCCGTGGACTTCCGGTTGGAGTCTGGCGACGCCTCATTCGCGGCCCCTGCCGGCGTTTCCGAGAACGGGGCTGGGCTCGTGGGCGGTGGCGTTAGGGACGCGGAGAGCACCAGCGCCGTCTCCACAGGGGAGGAGAGCGGCGTGTCCTCGACCGGGGATCGGGCGGCGTGCATCAGCGCGGGAAGGAGAGGGGGCGAGGGAGTGGGGAGTGGGGATTGCGAGGGTGGAGGTGAAGGAGAGTACAGATGTGGGGCGTCGTGAGGACGGCGAAGGCGCAAGCGGCAGCGTGGGTGAGCAAGTGGAGCAGAGGATAGATGAGGTGAGCGGTGCGGTGGTTGAAACTGTGTCTTCGTGGTTCCTCTGCGTGAGTAGATGCGAGAGTGTGCGTGTTGGTGTGTGATGTCGATGGCAAGGGGGCGGAGGGAAAGAGAAAAGAGGTGTTGCTGTCACACTAGTGTGCATAGCGTGACGCTCGCATGCGCGGCGGTGCTCCATGTCTGGCGTTTCTCCCTGTGATCATCTATGCAAGCCCACGGCCGCGCAAGAGCGGGGTGCGCGGTGGAGAGACGCGCTTGCAACGCCCAGTCCCATAGGCGGCTGCACAACCGTCAGTAGCACCCACGAAACCTGGTGGAAGGAGGGATTACGCATGCCTGCATCACGCGAGAGAGTGCGAGCCGACAACGTGCGTGGCGTGCTTCGAGTGGGAGGCGCATGCGCGTGCGTCGTCCTCCACCAGCCACGAGCACCTGCTCTATTTTCCTTATACGTGTGCTTCAGGAGGGTCGATAACTCACTCAGAACGGTTAAGACGTGTGTGTTGCAGAGAAAACCCACAGAAGGAACATAGCAGAGCGGAGGTTTACCGGCGTTGGAGCTGCGCTGCGGGCAGGGTGGCACGTGGAGGCTCATCGGTGTCGCGCAGAAGATGGTAAACAAGAGGAATGAGGGGTACCCTTCGTTCCTCTCAGAGGTGGCATACCGGCATGTTATTCACGTGCCGAGCCGACCGCGACCACCGCCACCGCGCTCCCGCTTTAGCGCGCTGCCTCCTTTGTTCTGCAGGTGTGTGTGTGTGTGTGTGTGTGTGTGAGAGTGCCTGCGAAAAGCCGCCGCGCAAGCGTAGCAGCGGGGCTCCGTGCTTTGAACACGGTGTGCGTAACTGCGTTCGATCCTCAGTGTTTTATGTGGTCCGAGGCAAGCAACACTTGATTCGGGCAGAGAAGAAGAGCGGCGCAGCTTCACGTGGATTGGCACTCGGTCAGACGCCCATATATACGCGTCCGCGGGTGTTGGAGGGGGGGAAAGAACAGAAAGCAAACAAAACGGCGGACATACATCATGCGCCACGGCAGCGCCCGCAGCAGTAACAACAGCACTAACGCCCCACTTCTAAAAGCAACCTCTTCTCGCGTGTACAAGAGCGGCAAGGGGGTGAGAAGGCACGCATGCTCTCTCACACAATCTCAGATAATATGGAACGGAGGAACAGCGCAGCTCAGAAGCGCCGGTGACCAGGGCCGCACAAAGGACGAAGAAGAAAGGGGGGACAAAAAAAAATGACGGCATCTTCGTGAAAAGACGGCGCGGGAGCCCGTGGAGGGGGGGAAGGGGGGGAGCACCAACAAAAAAAGAAGAAGGGAGCGGAAGGAGAAGCTCCAAGTAAGGTCGTAAGAGGTACAAGTGAGGAGAGCCGCGTGTCCCGCTGCGAGCGACAATCTCCGCGGCGCCCTCCTCCTCCGCCCTCTCCCCCGAGCTGCTGCCTCTGTCTCGCGTATCCTTCAACAAAGCTCAACATGAGAGTGGAGCAGGGAGGCGTGCGAAGGAGGTGTGTGCGGAAGCGTTCAGTGCGAAGGGACACAGATCGAGAGGAGGTAAAATGGGGATGGGGAAGAGGAGACGCTTCCGAGCTTCGTTTTTTTTTTTTTGGTGTTGTTGTTTTCAATTCCATAATGCGCCACCTGGTACACAGGTTGCAGAATGGTGAGAGAGCGAGAGAGGGAGCGAGAGTGAGAGTGGGCACAAACACACACATGAACATGCGGCGAGAAGAAGAAAGGAGAAGTCGCCGGGGGGGCGAGGAGGGACAACGAGAAACGAATCAAAGCGCGATGCTGAAATGCTGGGTGCATAAGAACGACATAAAGGGGGCGGGGAAAGAGAGGGGGGAAGGGGCACGTGGTACGCCCCCGCGGTGCGCTGGGTCACTGGACCGAATGCGCGCGCACAAGAGCAACACGGGGTAGGGAAGAGAAGATGTGCGGGGGGGGGGGGGGTAGTGCTGATTCGATTGTTCACGCGTGTGCCTATGTCGATGCACGTGGGCAGAGAGAAAAACAAGAGTGTTGCCCGGGGAAAGGGGAGGGGAGGGGGCAATGCCAAAAAAATAAAAGAAGGCTGCTGTGGAAGTGTGGACAAGATCGAGTTGAAATGGGGTACACGCAAGACATCCGAGCGGCCAACTTTTTAAATACAGTCGAGGGGGGCGGTGGGTCAGGCGCGGCGCGGCGGCACGTACGAGCACGTTCCCGCTTCGGCCCCTCCGCCTCGCTGTTTGACACCTCAGACACACACAGAGCGGGGGAGGAGAAACAGTGGGAGAGATGAAGCAGAAAGAGCAGGCAAAGTCTGCCCTGTCGCCGGTATGTCACCCAAGCATCGAGCGATGCGCCGTGGGCACGGAACTCTCCTACCCTTGTCGCTTCCACCGCCTTCGTGACGACTCCTACGCTACGATACCGAAAGATACACCCGACGCAGAAAAAAAAAAAGGAGAACAAACAAAACAAAACAAAGCAGCGACAAGGGCACGCAAAGACGTGCCGGTGAAGGTCTCGCTGCTGCACAGCAACCTCTGGGAGGGAAGAGGGGGGGGGGGCGAATACAAAGGCGGCAGACACACGCCTCCACGCTGCCACGCAGGTACACACGTGTATGCTCGCACAGACACGCACACCTACCCGCGAGTGTGGGTCGCGTGTGCAACGGGGTCGATCGAACCTCCTGAAAAAGGAAGCAGGCGGGCGCGGTGAAGGTGAGGGGGGCGGCGAGGGGGGAGGCGGCGGGATGACGGGCACGTGCCTCACTGGTGAAGCGAGGAAGAGAGAGAGAAAGGGGGTCTGCAGGATACGCGCCGCCATCAACACCGGCCCCGCCATGCACCGCTGCAGCATAGCGTACCCCATGGAAGAGGCCAGAAGAGCAGAGCGAGAGAAGGACGTACGGTAACAGCACGCACGGCCACGCGGTAAAAAAAAAAAGGAACATGGCAAGGGCGGCAGCACAGACCCGAAGAGGCATTGCATGCGCGCGTTAGAACCCGTTGTGGCCGACAGCGTGGTGGAGAAACGAAAGAAAAACTAGGTTTTCGAGATAGACCCACTCACGCACATATGCACACACACATACACACACACACTCAAGGAGAAGCACAAGCATGGGAGGAAAGATGACGCCAAGAGCGTGCGGGAAACACACACACACACATACGCAGATAGAGACACAGAGGCGCACAAGCAAGACTGGCAGCGGAACCGGTGCTGCACATTGTGTTTGTGTGTGAAAGAGAGAGAGAGTCGAAGAAGACAGGAGGGGACACGTTTGAAGCACTGACCTGAAATGGGGGGTGGAGAGAGGGGAAAGGTGGGGAAAGGTGAGCGCCGGGGCGGGAACAGGGCTCGACGGCGAACAGGAGGACAAGGCAGACGTAAGACATGAGCAAGGCATCTGCGAGAGAGGGAGAGGGGGGGGCCAGGAAAAGAGACGATGCGAGGTGCGGGAGTGCGGGAGCTCGCGACTGCGACCGCCGCGGCTGGGAGGTGGGGAGCGAGAGAGAAGCGGAGGGGAGGGGAGGGGGAAAAACAAGAAGAGACGAGAAACACAACCCCTCAAGGGNGCGGGGAGGGGAGGGGGGAAAACAAGAAGAAACGAGAAACACAACCCTTCAAGGGTGGGATGGCGTAGGGGAGATATATGCGCGCACGGAGACAAAAGACTGAAGAAAACAAAAAAAAAAGAGACTACCAACACAAGCAGAGGAAGAAATGCACGCAATGCACGCGTACACAGCACAGAAGGGAAGGGGGGAAAAAGAAAAACGAAAAGCACGCAGAGACACGACGGGTACAGGGAGAAACGGGAGGAAGTCAAATGTGCGGAGCGTAACAAAGAGAAATCGGCGTGTGATGTGATGAGAGGCAGCGCAGCACCTTATCGTGGGGCACAACGGCAAAGAGCTCGGGTGGACAAGGGTGAGAGTCAAGCAAGCAGAGTCACTGACAGGCCGCAAAACCCACTGTCGTGCTGTCCTTGTTTCCTATTTGCGTGTCGACCGCAGGGTGCTCCGCACCCGTTGGAAAGCGCAGGCGCACAATACTGTGACACTAAGGCGGGTCCCTTCCTTTTCTTCTGTCATCTTCGCCGTCACTGCAACAAGACGGGGGCGACCCTTGACACACACACGCACACGCGCGCAACGATACGGCCGCAAAACACGCACACTTGCACACACCCGCGAGAGAGAGAAAAAAGGGTGAAGTGCAAGAATCGAAACGGAAAAGAACGGCAACAACCGATCAACATGATGGAGGCGAGAAACACAAACGAAAAGAGAGCCAGCGCAGACTTGTATCACTGCTTCAGCAAAGGCGTAAGAGACACGCACAAACGCAAGCGCACACGCGGAAAAAAAGAAAGAAGAATCAGAGCACCCAATAATGCCAAGGAGCACAAATGACGAAGACGCAGAGAGGAAGATGTCAGTGGTGCGCGTTCGAGAAAAGGTCAGGCGTGACGAGGAAAATGGGGAGAGGGGGGAGGAGAGCGGTTGAAGCAGGCCATCACGCGCAAACACAAAAGTGCCGCGCACAGCAGGGCGGTCGACAGCAAACACAAGCAAAAATAAAAAGAGCGAAATGGCAGAGAAGATGGAGGCGTGTGTGAGAGGAGAGAAGTGGCCAAGAGAGTGGTACCAAAGAAGAGAATACGAAAGGGTCGTCGAAGGGGCGACAACTCAAAACAGAAACCGAGCACAGCGATGAAGAGGAAAAAAAAGCCGCGGAAAGCAGAGAGGAGGTCACAAGACGTTGAATACGGCACTGTGAGAAGCGACTTCCCTTCGAGTAAACTCACCACTCGCATTGCTAAAATAAAAAAAAAAAAGAGAGAGACGTTAAAGGTCTGCCTGCCTGGCATCGGCCTTCTTGATCCAAGAAACGGCGACGCAGGCCCAGGACGCCTCGTGTGGAGAAGCGGACGGTCAACAGCAGGCGGACTTGAAGACATGCTCGTTGAGGGGCACGACGTTGCTACGCACATAAGGAAACACTAAGAAGATAATCTTGCGAAGTGATGGCGCCTACCCACTCAACTCGCTTCTGGGGTCCCGCCACTGCCGCGGCCGCCCTCGCGTCGATTTCACGACTTTCCAGCAGACGCGGGAAAGTCCTCCATGCCGCGCTGCGGCCCTTTCACCGTCGTCGGCATCGGCACGATCGGCGAGAACATCCAGTTGTGCTGGGGCGAAGACTGCGTCGACTTCTCCAGCGCGCTGTCGCCGCTCCCCGTGTCGTCCGTCGCGCCCTCCTGCGAGTCCACCGGCTGCCCGGCGCTCTTCATTGGAGTCTTGGCCACCTCCACTGCCGCCGCCGAAGGAGAAGACGATGCCGTCACATCGGGCACGGCGGAGTGGACAAGGGCGATGAGCGGCGGCCGCGCGGCGTGCCCGCTGCGGCGCGGCGACGGCTCCTTGCGCAGCGACGAATCGCGCGTCCGCTCGCCGCTCTCGTCCGCGCTGACGGCAGGCGACGCCGTGCTGCCGCGCCGCTTCTCCACGCTCGACTCCGCGGCCTCGTCCCTCTCCCGTGCGTGGCGGCGGCTGCGCGACGGCTTCGCGGGGGCCACAGTCGCCAGGCTCGGGGCACATGGGGAGGAGGTGAGCGAGGGTAGCGTCGACGCCGACTCGCCCGGACGCGGGGTGCCCGTCCCACGGCGGTGCACGAGGTCCGCCAGGGAGGCGTTGTGCGACATGACCACGGTGCCCACGAAGGAGTCGCGCAAGAGCTGATCCGCGGTGCGCACGTAGTGACGCAGGCCGGACCCCGGCAGCGGTATGGGCTCGGGCAGCTGTGCAGACGCCGGGCGCACGGCGGCGCCGGTGAGCGATGCCTCGAGCTGCTCCGCCGTGCGCGGAGAGGAGGGGAGGGGGTGCAGGGAGGTGGAGGACGGCGCTGTGGCCGAGTCGTACGCCGTCGAATGGGACGCAGACACAGCAGCAGCCGATGTGCCGGCGAGGTGCGAGTGCGGGCGGCAGAGCGGCGTGGCAAGCAGAAAAGCGATGTAGTCCCTCAAACTCTCCGGCAGCGGCAGGTCGATGATGTCGCGGTTCGCGAGCACGCGCAGCGCCACAGCCACGACGCACACCACAATGAAGGCGGCGAGGTGGGCCGCCATGTGGGCCGTCAGCCACAACCCGTACGCGTAGCGACGCACGAGGCCACCCACCGGCCGCTCCGCCGTGCACATGGCGCCGGTCGAAAGGCTGCTGCTGAGCGAGGCGCCTCGTCGGCCGCCGTCGTGCGCGCCGGCAGCCCCCCCTTCACGCACCTCATCCCAATAGTGCGTCTCGTTGTCCGTCTCCTCCTCTTCCTCGACGTAGTCGTCGTCCAGGGCGCGACCCTCGTCGTCCGTGGCGAGCGAGCTCTCGATGGAGGTCATGGAGGTGGAGACGGTGCCGTGCTGCAAAATCTCCTGCTTTGTCGACATGCGCGAGAAGGCCGACACAGCGGTGTTCGTGGCGGCGCCAGCGGCACTGCCAGCGAGCCGCACCGGCGAGCCCGGCGTCGACACGGGCAGCGAGAGCACCTCGCGGTGGTACGCGTGGGGGATGCCAGTCAAAGAGCGTTGCTGCGCCTGCGTGGAGGTGGTGCTGTGGTTGGGGTCGCTATTCACGCTGCTATTCAAGCGCTCGACCTCGCTGCTCTGATAGAAGCCGTCGTCGACGTTGTCCTCGTCCGACGGCAGCACGTCCACCGGCGGGCAGTCCTCCGACAGCAGCTCCGTCACGCTCTCAAACGCGTTCGGCGAGTTCGGTGAGGTGGGCGACGCCAGCGGGCCGCCGGATGGGGTGGCCATCGAGCACGGCGGGTGTCCATAGGCGGAGGTGGAGCGCACTGAGGGGGTGCGCAGCTCCGGACCGGCCGCCATCCAGGGGTGCAACAGCAGCTGCTTCACAGACCACCGCTGCGCCGCGTCCATGCACAGCATGTGCCGCAGCATGTCCTCAATCGGCGGCGGAATGGGGCGAGGGAGGCGGTAGTCGGTCGTTTCCATCACCTCCAGCAACGCGTCGGGGTCGGACCGCGTGCAGCGGTACGGGAAGCCGCCAAAGAGCATCACATACAGGGTCACACCGGCCGCCCACACGTCCACCTTGCGCCCGTCATAGGCCGGGTACTCGCGCAGCAGCTCCGGTGCGCAGTACCTGAGCGTACCACAGGCGCGATGGAGCTCCACGCCAGGCAGGCAGTGGCACGCGAAGCCGAAATCGGAGAGCACGAGCCGCGTGCGTCGCTTGTTGAGCAGGATGTTCTCCGGCTTCACGTCGCGGTGCACGACGTTGCGGTCGTGCAGGGTAGAGAGGGCGAGCAGGAGCTGCTTGAAGTAGTGCTGTACTCGGTCGTACTGCATGAGCGGCATTGCAGACGACTGCAGCGACTCGGCGAGCGAGCGGCCGCTGGACAGTGAGGCCTGGAGCACCCTCAGCTCCTGGCGCTGCTCCCGAATGAGGTCGAGCAGCGTGCCGCCCTCGGCGAGGTCCATGACGAGGTAGTAGTTGTGCTTCGACACCATCTTGTCTACCAGGCCTGTCACGTACGGCGAGCTTCCTGCAATCTCGAGCGCGTTCACTTCGCGTATGAGGGCCTCTGTCATCCTGTTGCGCTGCGCCACCTTCTTGTCCACCACCTTCATCGCGTACGTCCGGCCAGACGCGAGCTCGGTGCAGCGGTACACGGTGCTGAAGGCACCGCTAGCAATAGGGGTGTGGAGGCGGTACTGCACCGCATCCCCAATCACCTTGCCAGACGCCATTTCCGTGTCGCGTGCGCTGCTGTGCGCCGTGTAGCAGGTGTTAAGACGACGGGCAGAAGCACGCAGACACGGCGGTGAAGATCAGAAAAGCGAAGAAAAATGCCGCCGGCGAGGCGTCGTGATGCACCTACACTAAAGGCGCACGCCACGGACAAGAATAGAGTCGCAGCTGGTTACTCAAAAGAAAAACGCAGCAACACCGTAGCCGTACACAGATCGGCTCAAAAAAAAAAGAGAAAGAGGACAGTGGAAAGGAAGCTGTGTGGTCAGCGGGGCCACGGGACGCAGCTTCAGGTGAGAGAGAGAGCAATCAACACAACGGAAAGACGAGCAGTGACGGCGGAGTTGCCGAAGATTCACAAACGCACTGGGGTTGGCACGGGCACACAGAGTCACGGGCACGTGAGTTACCGAGGAACGACGACGGCGTCACCAGCAAGCCACAGTCAACGGTCTCCTTCGTACCTTCTTCGCAGGATCTGTTTCCGAGTCGAGATAATCCCAGTGGACACAGCTTGAGAGCCGTCAAACAAGCAGAAAAGAAGAACACCAAGACAGAGAACGCGATGGAGAGCAAAACGGACAAGACGCGCAAAACAGTCACATAAAAAAAAGCGCAGAAGCTACGCAGCAATGAGAAGAAAGCAGGCAGGCAATATTGTTGTCGTTTTTCTTTTTTTTCTTTTTTGAAACGAGCAGAGGTTCAGATACACCGCACACCCTAAGTAGACGCCCAGGTGAGAAACACACGCGCCGGAGCGGAAAAGGCGGAGGGGATCGCCAAGGCAAGGGGCGAGGAGACGTAGAGGGTGGAAAGGGGAGAGAAAGAGAGAAAACGTACGGAGCAGGACAGGGACAAAACAAAGCACGCAAAAGCACGTCAACACGCGCAAGCCGAGACAACCAAAAAAAAAGGGGGAAAAGCGCCAAAGAAGGAAAGTGCAGAAGAGGGAGAAGTTGAAGCGATTCGGTGCCAATCGGCGGGTGAAGGGAAAGTGCGGGAGAGGCAAACAAAAAAAAAGCTGCAGACAACACGCCACCGTGCAGCGCCTCGCGTGGCTGTGTTTGTTTGTGTGCGTGCGTGTGTGCTTGTGAGGGATCGTCCCCTTTGCTGTTTTCTTTGCGTGCGACGGCGGACAGGGAGAGGAGAGGGGGGGGGACTTTCGGATAGCCGCGGCGAAGAGCGGGCAAAACAAGTCGCGAGCGTGCGACACGAGTGAAACGAGCGGCGCACGGGCTGAGCGCCTGATAAATAAGCGGAGAAAGCGGTTGTGCAACGAGGGAGGCCAAACAAGGGGTCGAACTCACGGAGAGGGGCAAAGAGGAAGCGCACAGGCGCGCACGACAAACGACAACAAAGGGCGTCCGCGGGGAAGGAGAAAGAGAAGCACAATTCGTGTGGGCACCTACAAAGGGAAGCCACCACGAGTACTCAAATACTTCACGCGCGTCCGCCACGGGAGGGCGGGGGGAGGGGGGATGAAAAGTGGGTTTAGGAGAAATGTAGGGAGAGGGGGGGGAGGGCGAGAAGTGGAGGGACGTGGCACGCGCGGAGGGCGGGCGGGGAATCGAGGAGCAAAAGGAGGGGCGTAGCGGTGTATGACTATGCGAAGAGGCGAAACAAAGGTGCACTTGAGCTACAATAACGAGCGAGGTCTTTTTCTTTATCTGTGGAGAGGCGACACTCGCACACGCCCAACGACACGCACACACAAGCACACAAAACCTTTACTCCACAGGAGAGATCAACGAGAGCAGCACCGCACCGCAGAGCGAGGGCTACACGAAGAGGGTCTGAGGAAGGAGAAGAACAAGAAGGTGTTCTAGCGAAGACGACAAAAGAAAACAGTTTTCACCGTCGCCACGAGAAGCGCGCGCGTGCTTGCGGGCGTATGCGTCCAACGCTCTTTGCGCAAGCGTGTGCACCTTCACCGCGGAGTGAAGCAATGAAGCCACAAGGGAGGGTCGAGAGGTGGCGGAGCGGAGACGGGTAGCTTTTCCACCAGCGCAGAAAAAGAAGAAGGCTTGGCGCGGCGAGAAAGAGAAAAAGTGGTTGGCTGTTGTCGACGCACGAGGTGACGTCGCACACGGCCTTGACACGTTCTCTTTTACGTCTGTTTCGCCTCGCTTTTGTTTTTGCCCTCTTCTGGCAGATAGCTTGTTCGCGAGTTCTGTCCTTGTTAGCGAGGGGGGAGAGAGAGGGAGGGGGGATAGTTTGGGGGAGAGCAGGCGCTTTCGAAGTCCACAGTATTTCCTTTTCGTTACTCTAGAGAGGTGTGGGTCAAGGACGGCGGAGGAGAGAGAGGTGTGGCTCTGAGTACGTGTGGAGGGATAGAGGGGGAGGGGGAAGGGCACGGAAAGACGCGAAAAGCGCCGAGCTGTATGCACGCACGTCTGCAACCTCTACAGCTGCGCATGTGGTGGGGCGGAAATCAAACAAGAAAGGCGAGGCAGGAGACAGAGAGATGGTGTTGGAAACGCTGCTCATCTCGGAACATCGGAAGAGCGACGTGCTTTGCTCCCAGCATGCCCGGCGGCAATGCGGGTAGCCAGACACGCACAAACACAGAGCTGCGAAGCCACTCACAGCTCACTCGGACCTTGCGAGACCGTTGCTTTCCGTTGCGGCCAAAGTGATCTGCGTCCTTTGCTTCTTCTTCTTTTCGAATGCGTGTATGAGTATGTCTGTTGGCTGCTCTTTTTTTTTTTACGCTGGTTACTCGTGTTAGGTGCAGCATCAGCTCTGCCCACTCGGAGGCTTGAAAAGGCCATCACGCAGCATCTTGAGGAAAGCCGCCGCCTCCTCGTTTCCTGCGAGCAGCTCCGGGTGCATCAGCTCCAGCGGCAAGCCACGCTTTGTGATTGTGTCGGCGCAGGTGACCAGGTCAGCACTCTCCGTCGCGATAACACAGTAGTGCTGCACGCCACGTGATGGTTTGTTGATGTCGCCTGCAGCGCCACAGCCGCCCTCGCGCAGGCGGTTCACCATCGCCGCGACATACTGGTTCCAGTGGTCGACGCCGCGGAACATTCGAAAGAAGTCAAGTGCGGTAGCCGCTTCGCCGTCTTCCTCTTCTTCCTCCTCCTCGTCCCTCCCCTCGGCCTCTGCCACACCAGCACCCTCTGTGGCGGCGTCAGAGTGGAGGAGCGGCGTCCACAGACACCACGGCGTCGCACTCTCCGTGATTGCCGTCCACGGCACAGAGGCGCGTGGCGCCACGTCGAACACGCGCGCCTTCGCACTCAGCACGTAGATGGGCAGCGAGGGGCTGTCAAAGAGAAGGTCCACGGCGAGCAGAAGAACCAGCGGCGACGCCGACGCTGCATCGCGCGCCGGCTGGTCAGGCGCCGCGGCCTCAGGCTCGACTGCGGCGGGAAGCGATCCTGTCGCTCCCGATGCTGACGAGTCCGATGCCAGCCTTCGCTGCCGCTTCTCGAAGGAAGCGACGAGGCGAGGCACAAAGCCGGGGTCCGCGGCGCACGTCCGCTCGAGCAGCGCGGCCTGCTCCACGCGGCGCTGCATCAGTCGGAAGTTTGCGTCGTGCTCTGCCTCGCTCCACGCCATCAGGGACGGGAAGCACGCGTCGGTCACGCGCTGACCCACGCCGGTAAAGGAGAGCGACGCAGCCGTGTCGCAGACGCGCCACGCACCGGTCTGCGGGCAGCGATGCAGCGGGTACGGCACCACAGCCCGCATCTCGCTCGCCCCAGACCCCGCCAGGGACTGAGCCAGTGTGAACTCCAGCGTCACTCGGCCGCAGCAGTCTGCGCCACCGCACCGCCGCGCCGCTGCCTGCGTCCGCGCCTGGCACATCTGCGCGTGCACATCGTGAAGAAACTTGCTGGAGTTGCGCATGAGCAGGAACACCTCGCGCGTGCTGAAGAGCGTCGGCGAGCGCGACGGCACCACCCACGCTGCGTCGTCGGCCACCACGTAGCGGCCGCACAGGACCACGCCGTCCGTGGCCCAATCAGCTGCTTCGTCGAAGACCGCATTGACCCACTCCACGACACGGCTGAAGGACGGCACCGGGGAGACGGAAACGTCCTCGTCAGGCTCGCCATCGGCCGGGCTGGAGCCGGTGTGCGCTGTGTCAGGTGTGTCCCAGACATCTTCACCGACGTAGGTCTCGTACTCCTCCGCGGGGTGGGCGTACGCGCCGAGGCACGGGTGGGACGGCATGCGCGTGTCATTGGAGTCGAGGTAGCGAAAAAAGGCCAGCCCCTCGGCAGCAGCGGCGACGCCGTGGTCGCCAGATGTGTCAGCGGCAGGGGTGAGAGCTTCTACAGGGATGGAGACGGTAAAGGTGCGGTGCGGAATGGCGTGCCGCCGCCCCTCTGCGGCGAACACGATCGAAAGAGGAACCCTCGCCTGCATGGGGAGAGGGGGGAGGGGCTCGTTTGCCAGTAGTTGCGTGGTAGCTGTGGCGGGACCACGTTCGAGCTTGGAGGAACGTACAAAAAGAAGAAGGATCGGCGTGGCGAGAAGTTGAGGAGGAGCATCGCGTGCAAGCCGTCTGCGGCCCCACACTTTCCATTTAGCACTCCGTGCCCGTCTGTGGGAAATCTCTGAGAGCATGTGCGAGGCAAGGTTGCTGCATTTTTTCAAACGCACCTTTTTTCCGGAACGGACGTTCAAAACTCCCCACAACTGAGGTGACGCATTGCGCACGCTCACCAACGACTCGTTCTTCTTCGCACAACGGCTGACAACGCCGCCGGCCGGGTGTCGGCGAAGCACACAAAAAGAAAAGGGCGAGGGGTGCGGAAGCAGTAGGTGGTGCCCCGCCAAAAGCACGGCGTGACTGTTTCGCAACGAAGCACCCACGATCTAGTCTACACAAGTAGCAAAAAAAAAAAAGCGCAAAGCCGACGATGGTGAGCGGAGAAAGCAGACACAGTGGGGTAGGAACGCGAGGTCGCAGGTGCGAGGAGCGGAAGAGAAAAGCGCGCGCCACAGAGGAAACGCCTCAGCGTTGCTGCGCCAGGTACTGCTCATACAGCTTTATCTTCTCCCCCATCTCCACCACCACGCGGTCCTGCTCGGTGTACACCCCAGTCTCGAGAAGCTTCTCGCGGTTCATGCGGAGTTGATGGACAAACGCCTGCATGTCGCGCCGCGCGGCTGCAGTCGCAGCGTCGCTCCCACTACCGTCCTGCAGCAGCGGCGCACTGCGAGACAGCACGAACTCCTCGGGCGTCGGCGAAAGGCGTGCATCGGTGCCCGATGGCTGAGACGGCATCGAGGCTTCGAGCGCGGCAGCGTCGCCCCCGCCGTGCTGGGCGGGGGCGAGAGGGGGCAGCGTCCCAGCTCGTGCAGGAGGCAGTGCCGCCACGTCAGCGTCGCGGTCCTCGCGTGCTGCGTCTTCGTCACCGGCCACCAGCATCGACGTCGTCCAGGACTGCAAATCCACCGCGGGGTATGCGCTGTCAATGGAAGTGTCGCCCATGTCCACGACGACGTTGGCGACCCCGGCGGCAACCGCAGGTGAAGCAGCTTCAGGACGAGCCCACGCACGCGACTGTGATGGCGGCTGCGAGGAAGACGGTACGGGGGCAATGCGCGAGACGCCTGACACGGAGGAGGTATCGAGGGCACCCCCGCGCGCTGGCAAGAAGAGGGCATCTTCATCACCGCTCTCCGCGCGTGGGGTGTCGGCGGCAGCTGCAGCAGACAGACGTGCTTGGGGTGAGGCACGCAGGTGCCCTTCCCCGGCGGTGCCGCGATGCTGCGTTGCGGAGGAGCGCGACGGAGCCGCGGATGCCGGTCGCTCCACGATGGTGAAGGGGACGGCGTCAAGCTGCGCCGCCCGCTTCGCCGCCGCAAGCTCGGCCGCCACATCCTGGCGCAGTCCCGCCACCATCGCGTAGAAGTCGTCCTGCCGCCGACCCACCGCACGCGATGCGGTGCCTGTCGCTGACGCCTCCCCGCCGAGTGGCAGCGCGACATCCCGTGCACCGCCTGGCAGAAGCGAGTTGAGGAGTGCCTGCCGCTGCACCTGTAGCTCCTGCCGCTGTGACTGCACCGCGTGTGTTTCCTGAGCTACACGCAGCGTCTCCTGCTCCCTGCGGAGACGCTCCCACTCGCGTGTCTGGCCTTCCTCGCTGAGCCGACGGTACTTGCGGGAGACGACGCTGAGCTGCCGCTTCGCCTCATGCAGCTGCTGCTCCAGTGTAGAGTTGCTCTCCGTCAGTCGCATGAGCTCGCCGTTGCGGTCGCGCAGCAGTTGCTGGGTCTCGGCCAGCTGTGTCTGCGCCAGAACCAGCGCACACTCCTGCTCTCGCAGCCGCAGGCCGTCGGTGTCGGTCTGCTCCGCAAGGTGCCGGGCAGCGCGGCGGCGCAGCAGGTCGTACTCCTGCTGCGTGGTGCTGACGTTCTCCTGCAGCTGCAAGATGAGGCGCTCCTTTTCCTGCAGGCGGGCTTGCAGGCTCGACTGGGCCAGCTGCGCCTCCTCGCGAGTGCGCCGCGCCTGTTCCTCGGCACGCGTGACGTACGCCTCGTGCTGCTCTGCCACCTTCACGCGTTTCACGTTGAAGGCGGCCTCTCGCGCGTCGAGCTGCGCGGCGCGGCGCTCGAGTGTCTCGCCGGCGATCTGGAGGCGGTGGCCCATAGCCTCCAACTCCTGCCGCAGCCTCTCAAGCTCCGCCATCTTGGTCTTCTCTGACTCACGTGCCTCCTTGCGCAAACGGCGCTCCAGCTGCTCCTTCGCCTGACGCAGCTGCGCCTGGTAACGCAGCTGCTGCTGCGCCTTCCACACTTCGAGGTCGAAGGCGGCCGCGTACTCGTCGGTGGCGCGGAGGGCCGTGTCCACGCCAGCCTGAATCGGGGAAGACGACGCCATAGCACCACGTGTCGATCTCAGAGGGAGATGGACGCGAGGCTCGGGGGGGGGGGTGAGGCCAGTGGCAGCCTTTTTTCTGGAGGATTATTGAGAAGGTTGATGTCTGGTGTGTTGCGATGCACTTCGTCAGCGTCACAACTGAGGACGGCGCTGGGGGAAGCGGGAGAGTGGGGGGGGGGGCAGAAGGTCACGGAGTCAAGTTGGAATGTGTGGGTGCCTCTATCAAGTCTAGAGGAGAAAAGAAGAGAGAAGCAGGTGAGGCTCGGCGAGGGGAGGTGCCGCGCCGCGCGAGATCGAGTGGTGCGGCTGGCGCAAGGTGGGGCAGTGCGGCGGATAAGAGCGAGCACTCGAAGCGCGCGCAGCGGCAGCCAGGAAGGTGGGCCGATCTTCATCAAAAAGAAAAAGAGAGGGAAGGGGGAGGCGGGGAAATGGAGAGAGCTCGAAAATGGCACTCGAACGGACATTTCGCCTCGATCCGTCTGACATGCCGTCCAAGACGTGGAGAAACGGGGACGGTGGCCAGAGCCGCGCACGCACCGTCCGACGCGACACGACGCCAGTCCACGTCCCACGTCAACGAGCACTCGCACACGTAGGCAACACGACAACGTGAAGAGTGCAAAAAGCACAGGGGACGGAGTCCGCCGCTCAACTCGCCGCACCGCTCGCGACAAGCCCCCTCAGCCGGGAAATTGAAGAGCAGCGGAGTAGTGAACCACCACCTCATGGATCCCTCACCTCTCCCTGTGCTCTCACAACATGGGGGTGCGGAGGGGGGTGCACCCAAGCTCATACGCTGCAGCACACCGCGCACCACCACCACCACCCCCCCCTCCTTTCATTTTTCGCATCCACAGCACCATGTCAACACACACCCTTTCTCTTCTTCTTGGTAAGTGCAGTTTTTGGCGACGCAAAAAAAAAAAAAAACGGTGAACTTCCACATTCGCGCATGACTGTGTGGAAGGGAGAGAGGGAAAGCGGCCGGATGCACCCCGCTGGCCTGGTCGCACCACGTGCAACTAGCACACGATTAGCACAAGCGACGCGACATGCACGCACACACGGTAAAGAGGCACTGGCAAGACATAGAGACGCTCGAGCACATCGAGCACGGCCGACTTCACCATGACGTCGGGAGGCCTAGAAGTAGCCAATCGACCAGTTGTAGCTGGCGATCGGGCCGCCGTACTTGATGTAGGGGTGCATGAGCACATCGTGCAGCGGCGGGCGCCACACGTCGCTGTGGTAGAAGAACTTGCGGAACTCAGATGTGAGGCCGACGTAGCCCTTGTCGATCAAGTTCTCCTGCTCATAGCGGTGCCGCTTGTAGCTCGACACGAAGGAGCGCAGGTTTACCTCGGCGGTCTGGTACGGCAGGTACGCAGCCTGGCGCTCAGCAAACTCGATCACCATCTCCATTGTGTAGCGCTCCCGCTCCGGGCGAATCCACGCACCAAAGATGGAGAAGCCTGCCACCAAAGCAATCACGGTGCGGCCAGTAAACCAACGCTTGCCGTACACTGGGTACACGCGCACAGCTGGGTAGCCGCCAGGGATGACGCGCTCCTGACGGTAGGCCTGGCCGCTGAACCACGAGTAGAAGGCCTTGGTGTCGGTCGGGACAGGGTCCCGCACGAGCCGACGTAGCGTCGCGCGCAGCATCGTGACCTGCACACGCTTCACAAAAAGTGGAAAGGGAAAAAAGCGGGGGGAAAACGAACAAGAGGGCAAACGCGGAGCCGCGCGCACGCACCAGAGCAGGAGATGTTTGTACGGAGTTCTAGGAGAACGGACGCCGCTCAAGACGACGCAAGCACGCCGAACGAAGAGGGTTGCTACACTGAAGCCGGGGCGAAGGCTACTGCTACCTGAGGAAAAGGGATGACAGGAAAGGTGCGGGGACTGGAAATGGGGCACTAGGTCAAAATGCCTGCTAGCTGGCTACTATAGTTTGAGGAGTTGAAGCGATGCAGCGCACGCGATAGGCGCAAGTGCACGTTCTACGTAAGGTGTGTCAGGACTTGCGGTGCAGAAGAAGCGGCGTCGCTGTCGCGGCTGCTCTGAGTGACCGTAACGGCGTCCCCCACTAAGGTGCGGAGAGGCGCGCCGCGGGATGACTCGGCCGCGATCCAATGCAGCGAAAGAGAAAAAAAAGAAGAGTACGATGAGGACCGAGCAGTCACGGCGTGTGTGCTGGGCGCTGCTGCGCGGTCAATGTGGAATTGATGATACGAGTGTCGCCAGTGAAAAAAGCGAGTGTGCGTGTGTGCGCCGGAGAAGGAAGTCGTCGTCGCAGGGATGTGGAGAGCGGAAAAGAAAATGTACAACGGCTGAGTTTCATCACGTAGCAGCCGCCTTAGCGCAGTGGGCCCAAACCTCAGTTTCGTTCTACGAAAAGGCAGCGCGAATGAGTGTTATCACAGTTCGACGCGTTCGCGCCTCAGTACAGCCCGAAGCAGGGCTGTCAGCAAGGCGCTCGTCGTCGCGCGGAGTCTCTCTTGTGCCGACTTCTGGTTTTTCATGTACGGTGGTATTGTCTTGAGTCGCCGTTGCTCGTGTGCTTGCGAGGAAGGAGCAAGTGCGCTTGCACTAGGAGCACCGACCGCAGAGAGGGAGGAGGCGTAGCAAGAGTACTGCGTGCGGAGAAGCGAAGCACGCCGTCCTGGCCCGTCTCACTCTACTTGTCCACCGCGCCGCACCTCCGCACGCATAAGCAGCCCTGGCATGCGATACATCACCGCTGTGCGCCGAAAACACCCCAACAACTTCTCCCGCCGCTCACACTGCAAAAAAAAAAAAAACGCACAGCAGGAGCGGAAACAGCAGTGCACATTCGCTGTGCAATGCTGCGGTGCGCGTCGTAAATTCTGCAGAGGTTCATTGCTGCTTGCAGTCGGCGTTGTTGTCGTCCACCCGCTTCGACGGCATCGAGGCCCGCTCCTTGCGCGCCGCGGCCTCAGCAGCGAGGATGGAAAGCGGCTTCTTGTACTGGATGATGAGCGTCTGATGCTGCACATCGAAGGAGAGCCTCGACGCTTCAAGCGGGATGCGGGCGCGCTCGAGGTCAGGGATGTCCAGCCGCTTAAAGTACTTTTTGTTGGATGTCCGCACCACAACCTTGCCGACAGCGTCCCCGTCTTGCCGCTCTACGTCGACCGAAAAGACGTCGCGCGGGTAGGGGAGGTTGCGAACGCGCACCACGTAGCTTTCCTTCGTGTCCTGCCGCACCACCACAGGGCTGCCGCTAGCCTCCACGATGAGGGCACGATCCAGGTTCCGTGATGGCGCCTCGGTACCTACCTCGATGACCCAGTCCGAGTACCCGCCTAGCGCGTTGCGCGTGCGGCGCTTCCGCAGCAGCAGTGCATCGGTCACGACATCGTACTCCTCGATAAGCTCGCTGCCGTCCGTGAACTTGGACGTGAGCTGCTTGCGATCGCCACGAATCACGGAGGACTTGGGCTCTGCCAGCATCGGGTATGCCAGATGAGATTGTCGAGAAGAGGAAAAGAAGCGCTGTGAAACGCGGTGATCTGTGCAACCCACGCTTCTTTTCTTTTTGCTTTGAGAGGTAATGCAGTAGCACCGAAGAACGCGCCGCAGATGGTGTACGCTTGTCTGTCAAAGCAGAAGACACGCAAACATGCAGCGTACCGATGACCGGGTGTATCGAGTGTTCAGGGACGAAGACGCGCACGCACTGACTTCGCGTGGATTGGTGTGCTCGCGCAAAGACACAGAGCTGCACTGTCCTGCTCCGGTGTGGGGCAATGTTTCACGGACCTGGACTAAATGTGATCCTGTGCCAAGCGGGATCGAGGGAGGAGAGGGGAGGGGGGAGGGCAAACTGTGGGTGGTTCGAGTGTGTGTTGGCCTTTCCCGCGACGTTTTCACGGCGGGACGATGGGGCAAGCACTGCGATGCACGAGAAGCGAGAAGCGCGCCATCAGTGCGGCAGAAGGGAGCGTTGCGAGAATTAGGGGAGAACGAAAAGACAAGCAGAAGCGTGTTCGCTGCCTCGGCTCAGAACAGCCATGTCAAAGAAAAAGCGTCGGTACAAAAGCACTCGCAGAAGGAGGGAGGGAGGCAATACCCCTTTCGGTGACATCCGAAACGTTTGGGCTCGTGGCGCCGTCACAGGTGCTGCGTCTTTTCATCTTCTCCACATCCGCCCCCCCCCCGCTCACGGCGAGGCAACGAATCGAGCAAGCGTACGGTGAGTGCCGAGGGCATCACTTCTGCGGCAACGGGGCCTCCCCTATCCACGGGGCGAGCGCATCGCAGAACTGCCGAACCACGTCATCTGCCGGGCACACCCGCTGCGTCATCGCACGCAAGGTCTCGTAGGCCAGGTACGTCTTTTTGCGCGCCAGCCGCGTGAAGCGCGCTGTCCCGCCACCGCCACCGCGACAGCGCTTCACCCCGCCCACAGCGTTCCCGCCGCCATTGGCCTCGGATGCCACGTGCGCCGCCATCGCCTGCAGCACCGCGACATGGCCGTTGAGGACGGCCCAGTGCGCCGGCGTCCGCTGCCACTTGTCACGCACCTCCAGCGGGAGCTGGTAGCGGGCCAGCAGAAGACACACCGCCTCTGCGCGACCGCTGCGAGCAGCAAAGTGCAGCAGCGACTGCTGGCGCCCGTCGCGGCAGTGCACAGCAGCACCGTCGTGGTCAAGCAGCCGCTGCAGCACGGCAACCGGTGCGCCAGCCGCAGCCACGTGGGCTGGCGTCACCCCATCGGGTGTCACAGCGGTGAGCTTCGCACCATGCCGCAGGAGCACCTCCACCACACGCAGCACAGCGGCCTCGTCCTCCTCAGCCACCTCTGGCGCCGCGCTAGAGCTCGCAACCGCGACGTGCAGAGGTGTGATGCAGCGGTGCTCGCGGGTGTTGTGCCCGTTTACCTGGACGAGACCGTGGCGCAGCAGATACTCCGCTAAGGCGGCGCCTCGCACGGCGACGACGGAGCGGAGCAGGTGATCCGCGTGCGCCTCGGCCGGACTGAGGTGCGGCGGCAGAGTCGAGGCAGGTGCAGAGGACTGCGACCGTGGTGGTGGCAGCCCCTCACTGCCGGGGGACGTCGTTGACCAGCCGGCGCGGAGCGCCTGCACGTAGTCGTCGAAGCGGGGGTGCTGCAGGAGCACGCAGGGCTGGAAAGGAAAGGGCAGCCCGCCGTGCTCGTCAATGCCGGCGTCCGAGCCGCCGTGCACACCGACGTAGACGGCGCGCGTGAGCTTCAGCGCGCCCAGGGAGTCGCCGCCGGCGTGCACGTAGTGCGTGTCAGGACGCACCGGCACCCCCAGGGTGGCCTCCCACGCGATCTGCACGACCTGCCGCAAAGCGCCCGCCCCATCGCCGTCCTGCGTGCGTGCCCCTTCAGGTGTCGCCTCCGTGGCCCCAGTCGCCGCCCTCAACGCTAGCTGCGTTCGGCTCACCTTGCCCGTGGGCGTTTGTGGGAGGGCTCCCCCGCGCGGCAGCAGCACCCACCGGCGCGGTATCATGAAGGCGGGGAGGTGCAGCCCCAGCACCTCCTGCAAGGCAGCCACAACCCCGTCATGGTGCTCGCGGAGAAGATCGGCGCGCACCACGTCCTTGAGAACGGCGGCTGCGCCGATGGACGCCGCGGCGCCGGATACTGCGGGCCGAACGGGAAAGCAGGCGCACGGCGAGGCGAGCCCTGCCATGGCGCGCTGCACGGTTCCCTCCACCTCCTCCAAGCCGACGCGCTGCCCATTCACCTTCATCTGCCAGTCGCGGCGGCCACGCAGCTCGAGCTGTGGCGGCGCACCGTCGCAACCCTGCACCAGACGCCCCACGTCCCCTGTGGCGAAAAAGCGCTCACCAGTCATCGGGTCACGGCCGAACGGCGACGGCGCGTCTGCCGCGTCCTCCGCGTAGCCGCAGCACACCTGCTCACCGTACAGCACCACCTCACCGTAGCCGGCATCTGTGTCACAGGGGCCGTCCTGCAGTGAACCTCGCACCGCGATGCCGCCCTCCCCTTGCTCTTCGCAATGCCCCGCACTTGCAACAGCGGGAGCAGCCTGGTTGACGCCGCGAATGCGTATCGTTGTCGGGCCCACGCCGGGGCCGCATGTCACGCCTGCCGCGGCGGCACCGGGCAGCACCCGCCGGACAGACTGGTAAATTGTGGCCTCCGTGACACCGTAGATGTTGTGCAGCTCGACGTCTCCGGCCCAGGCGTCGATCAGCTCCTGCGACATCCGCTCGCCGCCGAGGAACACCTTCATGCGCGGGGCGGCGTCGACTGCAAGCCGTGAGCGCAGCTTGCCGGCTGTGGTGAGGGACAGCCACACCGCTGGAGTGCTCACCACGTGCGTGGGCTGCACGCTTGCCAGCAGCGCCGCGGCCTCGCCGTTGAGAACGTCGTCTGCGGTGCACGTGTAGAAGACGCCGTGGGCGGTGCAAAGCCCCACCAGCATGTCCCCGATGGACGGGTCAAAGAAGGGGGAGGACAGACAGAAGAAGCGGCAGTGCGGGCTGGCAGCGGTGAGGCCAGCCCTGTCAAGAACGAAGCCCTGCAGGTAAGCGCGCAGGTTCCGGCGCGAAGCCACGACGCACTTCGGGTCGCCAGTGGAGCCTGACGTGTACATGTAGTAGGCAACGGCATTGTCCGACACCACGGCGACTGGAACGTCCGCGCACGACCTCTGCGCCGTCGCGGCGGCGTCTCGCAGGAGAGCGGCAACGTCGTCGGTGTCGAGCTTGCAGCGCGGCCGCCGACGCTGCTCCAGCCGGGCAAGGCGCATGGGCGGGTCGTCGGGGCGGAAAAGGCAGAACGACTTACCAACGCAGAGGCACACACTCTCCACGAGGCACGCGTAGAACGTTTCACGGCAGTACAGCCCAACGTCGCACACAAGCGTGCCGTGCTGCAGCGGTTGGCCCACGCTTGGCGCATCTCCCGTCTCGGCTGTGCCCGTGTCAGCAGCAAAGAAGCGCTGGGTGAGAAGTGCGGCAAATGTGCACCACACACGCTTCGTCACGCCCTCCACCACAATGCCGGCTGCGGAGTGCCCACCTGGGTTGCAAGCTTCCAGGACCGGTGAGGTGGCAAACGAGCAGCCCCTGTGCTGACGCCGTACTAGCGCAAACATCAGCTCATCACTTTCACGTTCAGATAAGGCAGAGAGAATGCAGGCCGACAAAGAGGCATCGCGCTCGCGCGCCGTGGTGTCCGGCGTCGAGCTCATGCATGGAGGAGTAAGCGGATGCGATGTGACAGAGCAGCTGCGTGGGTGCGGCGCCCGTGAAGGCGGTAAGTAGAGTATGTGCTTCTTTTGTGCGTGTGTGTGTGTGTGTGAGCTCACGAAGTTGCGCTTGAGCGAACCACCAGCGAGTTGTTGTCTTTGCAATGCCGGCGGCAATCTGAAGCACGCAGAGGGCGAGAAGGAAGAAAGAGGATGCGCGTGCAGACGAGTTCAAGGAAGTCTGTTCAGAAGACAGGACGGCGAGCAGCAGGATGTAGTCGCAACGCGAGGCGAGACCGAGCGAGCCTATGCGATTTGCCTCCTGGCGGCGTCGCTTGCACGGCTTGCGCTGCGGACGGCCGAGAAACGAGCACGTCACAGACACTTGCCTATGCGTCGGCAGAGAGACACAGTTTGTCCATCTCTGAGTGCCTTGTCTCGACTATCAAAAGATCGCTGCTTCCAGTTGCTCGGAATCCGCCTGCGGCGTCTCTGCTGGGCTTTGGCAAGGTGCCTCACCCGCCAGCTGTTGCTTACTTGTGTGCTTCATCGTGTTCAGCTGGGATCGCACGGCAACCGGGGCCACGCAGACACACAAACACACACACACACACACACACGGCACCGCGAAGCAATCCGGAACACAAAGAAAAAAAGAGGAGCGGCGCCGCGCCGCAGTCTTTATGCTTGCAACTTAAGCGGATTGTAGGTTAGTGGCGGCACACACAGCAGCCACAGCAGCGGCAGCAGCGCGTGAAGGGAAAACGTTTCGTGGCCCTCAGGCAGGGGAGCACGCGACGTGAGAGACGCGTCATCGTGCGCTACTCCGCCTGTGCGGCGACTGCGAGGCGGTGTTGCTCCATCATGCACTTGTCGAAGCTGCTAATTGTGTCGTCGCATATTTGAGCGAGACGCTCCAGGCCGGTCGCGACGGCCTCCACGGCGTAGTCGGCCGCCTGCACGTGCAGGAGCATCTTCGGCTCGAGCGGGTGCGGAATGGCGTAGCCGGCGCTCGTCACGGCGGCGTTCTGCATCAGGACGTGGCGCAGCGGGTTGCCGAGGGTGTGGTCCTCGTGCGAGAAGGTGACAACAGCCGTAGACTCGTTGTCGGTGATGCGCTGCAGGTCGATCTGCACCTTCTGCTCCTCAGACGTGTCCACCTCGTCGCCCTCATTCATGCGCTGAATGTATTCCTGATGGAGAATGAACGCGTCGCGGGGGTGGAAGGATGCCATGATGCCTCAACCGTTTGTAGGCCGCTCTTATGAATCAGCCAAAGCGTCACACGCGGCAAGTGTCGTGAGAGGAGTTAGAAGAGCCACGAGAGGGTGGCACACGAAAAGCAATGGCGACCTGGCGGCGGAGTTGCGGGTTCAGCACCAGCCAGTTATTGGACAGAGGCGGCAGTTGAGAAACACCAACGTGCTTCTCGTGGCATCGATTTGCAATGCGAAGAAAAAGGGAGAGAAAGGCGGGTCACCGTGCGTGTGAATTATCGAGAGGAGACGTTTGCACAGATGCCAGCAGGGACAGGGTGTGAGGTAGTGAAAGCAGCAGCTGCAAGCGTGCTGGCAGTGGTGCGCTGAGCTGACAAGTCGCGTCATCGATGCTGACTTTACCCTCACATGCGCCGGCACCACTTCCGCAATGTAGCGAGAGGGGGGGGGTGAAAAGCTGAGCCTCGCGCAACCCTGTTCTCCTTGAGTCACGGAAGGGCCCGCATCCCCTCCGAGCGCCACGAGAAAGGGACTGACGTCAGAAGGGAGGGCGTCCGGGCAGAGAGCGCTTGACGAAGCGATGCGAGGGCACGCGGCAAGCGTATCTTTCTCGACCTCTGGATGTGTCAGTTGGTTGTTAATCGGTGCGGCAGGGAAAGGAAAAAAAAAAAGCAAACACAAGAGCGCTCGCACAAATAGGAGAGTTAGTGGTTGAAACGCGCTGCAGCAGTCTTCATGACCAGAGCGATGCTCCTTAACGTCATCGTCCTTCTCATTCCCCCCTCTGAACCTCACTTGCTCGCAGGGTGTGCCGCGCGAGCGGCACAGGCTTGCAGCTGAAGGGATAGTCGCGGCGAGCACCGGTCGACACCAAAGCGCCTGGGGGGCAGGATAAGGCGGCCAACACACGAAGTTGTTGGTCCGCCTAGAATGAGCAGAAAAGGGGAGGTCGGAGGCTGGTGCGTTACGCCTCAGGAGGTGCCGCCTCGTTCGTCAGCACCGCCGTCACCCCGGATGCGGCGCGAAAGAGGCGATCCTCGACGGCGGCGAGCAGATCCGCGTTCTCCGGGTCGTGCGGCCACTCCGAGATGAACGGGAACACAAGGCTCTTCGCCCCCGACACCCCCTCCGTCGCCCGCAAGGCATCGAAGACGGCGAAGCAGCCTGCTTCGGGGTCACCGCTGGGGCTTATGTCGTGGTAAGAAAGGCATCCATCCCTGAAGCGAGCGAGATAGCCGTGGAAATCGAGCACGATTGTCTCCTGGAGAGGCACCACATCCCTGCCACGGTGCACGTAAACAGGTGCGTCCGCCGACGCTGACAGGGCCGCGAGACTTCCTGGGGTGAGGAGGGAGGAGGGCACGTGGGGTGCGTAGTGGGTGAGAAGCTGCCCTGGGCCGTCCATCGGTGCGTTGGCAGGCCCGCACATCGCGCGCGTGTCGCGAATAGTCACGCGCGTCTGCGGGTACGTGTCCGCGATGGCGCGGTGGATCATGCTCACGGTGATGCGGCCGCGGCGCAGCACCACCACAGAGTCCGCTGACTCGACCTTGACCACCGTCGACTCGATCCCGATGGCGCACTGGCCGTCGTCGATAATGAGCAGCTCCGGGTCGCGCGCTGCCAGGTCGTCGTACACGTGCTGTGCCGTTGTCGGACTCACGTGACCGAAGGTGTTTGCGCTCGGCGCCGCCACCGGGACGTCGACCATCTGCAGCAACCGCAATGTCGCCGCGTTGTTGGGGATGCGTGCGCCAACAAAACCAGACCCGCCGGTGACACAGTCCGGCAAGGACGGGTTTGCCTTGCACACAATTGTCAGCGGCCCAGGCCACAGCGCCTGCCCGATTGTGCACGCCAACGCCGCCGCCGCCGCGTCAAGCTTCGGGTCCCACAACTTGCGCACGCCATCGAGGGAGTAGACGTGACAGATGAGCGGGTCCGTGGCGGGGCGGCCCTTTACGGCGTAGATTTTCTTGGCGGCGCTCTCGACCAGCGCGTTGCCACCGAGGCCGTAAACCGTTTCGGTTGGGATGGAAACCAGCTTTCCTTGCAGGAGGGCTGCAGCGGCCCGCTGCAGGTCTTCCGGCGATGTGCCGATGATCTGCGCCATGGCTCCGCACTGACTGTGTGTGTATGTGTGTGTTTTTCTGTGTGCGATCACGTCTGTGAGTGTGAGCACAAGGTGGAGTGTGTTTGGAGTAAGATGCACTGAACGCTGCGGTGGCCTTTCTTGACCGCCTGGACGCTATCCGCGGCCTTCGCTCAGCGGTGCGCTGAGTAATATGCCCGCCCTGCTGAGAAAAGTCGAAGCGACAATGCTGAAAGCAGGGGAGGGGAATCGGCGAACTGTGAACTGTGAAGACGAGATGCGGCCGTACCACGATGAGCCCCGCGCAGCGCGGCGGTATGTAGTTGAAAGGGAGGGAGCGCCTGCGTGTACGGCGCCCAGGACTCTCCTCTGCAAAGCGGGCGGCGTGAGAGGGAGTTTCTTTTTCGTGTGTGTGTGTGTGTGTGTGTTGGGAGCGGTTAAGGAAAGCGAGAGCAACGGGGACGAGGACTCGTACGTGAGAGGGACAAGTGAGGGAACGCCAAGCTGCCTCCCAGGGGAGCCGAACCGCGGTCTCCATGCGCGCAAAAAAAAAAAAAACGAGACAAATAGAAAAAGGGCGAGTGCCGGTCCAGAGACGCTCGTTGGGAAATCGCAGAGCTCCGCAACGCCACATGATAAGTCCAAGACTGGGGCGCTCCCAGGCAACGGCAGCAGCAGGGGGCGGCCTGATGAGTTGCTGCAATGGCACAGTCTCCAACGCCCGCAGTGGCCGATTCATCGACGCTAGGGGGGCGCCTGTGGTGTCCAGCAACAGAGCACACCTTTCCTGGCAACCGACCGACGCGAACGCATCCAATGTGTTGGGGCAGCTTCCCCATGTGAAGCTTCGTTCGCTTGTCTGTCTTGAGGTATTTGA
The DNA here is from genome assembly GCA_030849075.1 of Zelonia costaricensis. Taxonomy (NCBI): domain Eukaryota; phylum Euglenozoa; class Kinetoplastea; order Trypanosomatida; family Trypanosomatidae; genus Zelonia; species Zelonia costaricensis. The sequence goes on along the minus strand of JASAOO010003409.1, from coordinate 11,787 downwards.
AAGTCTCTTTCGACTGTTTAGCTTAGGGCAGACTTGCAGCGTGTGAAGAGAGCAAACGCAAAAGACATCGCGAGCAGCGCGCCTCACCGCCGAGGGTGAAGGGAGACTCCACAGGCGCCACCCGCTCCTTGACGCCCGCCACGTATTCGAGCGTCGATACAGCGGGTGGGCAGGCCGCTGCGCGCCTGCCCTCAAACTGAAGAAGTGCTAAACCGCACTTCTGCTGCGAGTGGTAGCTTGCCGCACAGTCTACGTCACCACCAGCCCCCGAAGGAAGACGGCTCCTGTGACAGGTGCCAATCGCGATTCGGTGACGGGGGCTCAGGGTGAGCGGGACGGGGAGAGTCCGCGCTGAAAGCGCTGCAGTTTCTGTGTGATGTGCATCGCCCGCAGCCATGCACAAGTAAAGCGAAGAGAACCACAGAACCTCACAACAAAACAGAGAGCCCACCTCTCCCCCGGTCAGCACTCAAGCAAATGGCGGCGTCGTCGCAACCAAGTGCAGGTAATGATGCAAGTCGGAGCTGGGCTGGAGGACGTGAAACGAGGGGAGACAGGAGAGTCGCTCCTGGAGTAATATCGAGGCTGGCTAGGAGAGGGTGCTCAGAAGCTTGCACACAGTGCAAGAGAGCGATTCACTACGCCCGCTCCATCCTTTCAACAGACCTCGCTGCCTCACCGTACCTCGATAGTGCCGAATAATGCAACATGCGCGTTGGGAGGAAGGGGGAGGAAAAGAGCCCGGGAGCGCTTTGAAATACAGACATCAACGGCGGAGTAGAAAGGGGGAAAAAAGCAAACGATCACGACGCGACAGCTGTTCGGCAACCGCTGCGTGCCAGTCGCTTGGCCGCCCTACCAGTCCAGCGTCGACGAGCTTTCTGCTGCGCGGGGGGAAAAACGGTCTCCACCGCCGCGGCTCCGGCCGAACGAGGAGCGACGAGAGTCGCCACCGCGTGAGCCGCCACGAGAGCCACCACGAGCGCTACCGCCACCGAAGCGCTGACCCCGCGAGCGCAGCCGCTCTGCCTGCAGGTCGGCGAGCTGCTTCAGTTCCTGCGGGGGAGGAGTGCCGCAGCGTGCGAGATAGTCGCACAGCTCCGGGGCGATGTTGGCATCAGCCCTGCCGAAGAACGTGTACGCTTTGCCAGAGCGACCGGCGCGGCCCGTGCGGCCAATGCGGTGGCAATAGATGTCGATGTTCTTGGGTACCTGCATGTTGACCACACACGTAACGTCCGGAATGTCCAGCCCGCGGGAGGCGACATCCGTGGCTACGAGAATGCGGATTTGGTTCCTCTTGAACAACCCCATCACCTTATCGCGCTGCCACTGTGGCATGCCGCCGTGCAGCGCGCCGATGTAGCGCTCGTCGATGCCGAGGCGCTGGCTGAAAGCCTTGGCCGTGCTCTCCGTGTCCGTCTGCCGCTCCACAAAGAGAATGAGCTTGTCGTTGTTGTCATCGATGGTGCCGTCCTCGACCATCGCACCGAGCTTCGCGACGCGCTCTGTGAAGCTATCGCAAAAGATGACGTGCTGCGTGATGTGCTCATTCACCTGCAGCCCCATGCCCGCCGTGCCGGCGCGGATCAGTACCCGGTTATCGCTGAGGTATGTCTGAGACAGCCGCTGCACCGACTCCGGCCACGTCGCCGACCACATCATCGTCTGCGGGTGCGCAGAGGAGTCAATGTAGCGCACAATCTCCTCGAGCTCCATCTTGAAGCCCATGTCCAGCAGCCGGTCCGCCTCGTCAAAGACCACAAACGCCACGTCGCGGATAGAGACGTCCCCGCTGTCGAGAAAGTCCTTCAGCCGGCCGGGGCAAGCAACCAGCACGTCGCAACCCTCCCGAATGCGGTGGGCCTGCACGTCTCGCGGCGAGCCGCCGAATGCCTCGCAAATGCGTACCTCCCCGTTTGACAGGCTCTCAAAAACCTTCGTTGTCTGCTGCACCAGCTCGCGTGTGGGGGCCAGCACCAGCACCGCTGGCGAGCCGTTCTCGTTGCGCCGAAAACGAGAGAGTGCGGGAACGGCAAAGGCGACCGTCTTGCCAGATCCGGTTGGCGCAAGCCCAATAACGTCGCGCCCCTCCGACAGCAGGGGGATTGTGTACTTCTGGATGTCCGTCGTGGATGGATACTTGAGCTTAGACAGCCCCGTCGCCAGCCACCGCGGCACGTCGCGCATCTCCGAAAAGGAGTTTAGGGGAGTGACGTGCACGACGTTCTCGTCCGCGTCAATGATTGTGACGTCGTGCTCCGTCGACGACGCTACCGGCCTTGCCTGTTGGGCGGCATCGGGGGACCTGTATCCACGTTCGGCGCGCCAAATGGTAGAGGTGGAAAAGAAGCGCGTCGTGCAGAGGTGGGACAGCAGCAGCTGGTGGGCACGAGAGCCCGCCGCGCCGCACCGCGCCACGCCGCAGCCGGAGAGCAGGGCACTGGTGAAGCGACGCATCTGAAAGCGGTCACTAGCTCTGGGATTGAGAATGGACAATGTACACCTTTGCCAACTCCTTGGAGAGCGCAAAAGGGACGCGAATCGGCCAACGGCAGTGGAGTCCAAGGACGCGTGCCCCGGACAGGGGAGGAGGGAAGGTGAATGAAGGGAGGGGAAGAGGAGGTTGGCGGAAGCGCCCTTTGAAGATGACGTCACGATCATGCGCAGCCGAAAAGCAAGGGGAGGCCGCACGCTGCGCCCATGTCTCAGGAAGCACGGAGGGCTTTGAAGCATGCCGTGGCAGTGGCGACTGGCACGGTCGCGAGAAGGCAGGAGCCCCGACCTTGCTCGGCCCGCTAGCCTCGGAAAAAGGCGTCTCCTCGATCTCGCACCACACCTCCTTTGCTTTGTGGTTGCCGTAAACACAAACAACTGGCGGCTAGAGGTTTTTTGCCCGGTGAGTGTAATGGCTCGTGCTCACTGACTCTGTTGTGATTCGAAATTGATATGGGTAGCATCAGTGGTGTCAGGTCTATGAACACGCGACGCGTGAGGAAACAGGCCCAATCCTACTCAGCAGATTTCGTGCGGCGGTGCCTTCGCGCCCGCGAGCCCGGGGTACGAGGCCCCGGGCTACGTGGTGGTGCTTGCGTTGTAGCTCACCGCAATCATCACCCACACAGAAGAGACGCCCTCGGGAAAGCGAAACGCCTTCACGCGCGCGGCGAACCTGGCGCTGTCCGCGATGGTATCCAGAATTTCGCGGCCGACAGAAGCGGCGCGCACGACGTCCATCACACTTCCGACGTCGAGGTACGAAACGTTCACGGGAATCGCCTTGAACGTCTTGCCAGCCCCGAGCGTTCCTTTCACCGATTCCTGGAAAAACGTGAAGCTCTCTGCACACCCCTCGCACTGCTGGCGCTCGTACAGCGCAAGCGCTTGGGACAGAACGTACGAGACCACGTTGTCGAACGCCGTCATTACCCCAAACGCGTCGCGATACGACACAATGGCCGCGCGGAGCTGAACCTCCAGTGCACGTTCCTGCGGCGGACCGCTTTGCGACTCGAAGAGGAGCGGAGGCGCGGGGTAGCGTGGCACCATCCGCAGCTTCAGCACATTCAGTGGCTTCCAAAGCTCTTCGTTGTGGCAGTCGAAGGAAACCGCGACGAGGCTGTTCGAGGCCTGGCAGTTGGCGAAGAGTGACTTGTTGTTGAAGAGGCAGTCCACCGTCGCAAACACCGCCTGCTCGCTCGGCGTCGTCCGCTCCCCCGACGCCGGATTCCACACCGTCACCTTGGCGGCGCCCCGGGCGTCGACGGACCGCGTCACGACAAAGACGCCAGTCTCGCCGCCGTGACACGACCCAACAGCACAGTACGCGTCGAGGCCGAAGCCGAGCAAGAGAGAGCACAGCAGCGCCGCATGATTGCACGATGGTCCCTGCCGCTGAGAGAGAAAGACGAAAGGGGATAGCCAGCCGCCGCCCTCGCCGCCCACAGGACCAACGCCGCCCTCGCCTTCCGCCGCTACCCGTAGCAGGGAGACGAAGCGGGCAGCCTCCTGCGGTGAGTCGAGGCCAAGCTCGGCCTGCACGGGAGAGACAAAGTGGGTGACTGGCACCATTCGCCCTGTCGAGGTGGAGGCGAACAGCCTCACCTTTCGCTCGCGGTGCGTGGGACGCTGGCTTTGATACTCTGCCCACCACCGCCGCGAGTACACAAGAAACTCCCTGTCGGCGTTTGTGACAGCGACGCGCTGCTGCTCCACGCGTGCGGCAATGTCCTCATCCCGATATCGGATGCGTTTCTTGGACACGAGCTCCATCTGCAAGTCTATTATACCGGCCGGCACACCGGCGTTCCGGCCGCAGAGCTCCACCGTCAGACCAAGGTAGCCCGTCTTCAGAACCTTGCGCCACTCTATAATGTTCTCGCCAAGCAGCTCGGCCACATTCAGTTGAGTGTCCTCGCGAAGGACGGCAATGTGAAAGGGCGTGGAGACTTCAATCAGGTCGGTGTCGCTGAAGCCAAAGCCGGTAGCGTCGACCTCGAAGAGAAATTCGTCATTAAAGCAAGGGTCAGTGCTACATGGTTTGAGCGCAGAGCGGTACCGCTGGCTCCCGAAGTGGGCTGCAAACACAACGGAGCGCTTTTGAGCAGTCGCGTGGGCAAGATCGACGTTGTCTACAAAGGCGCGACCGCCTGCTAGACGCACGAGAAGGTAGTAGCGTCCGTCACTCGGCACACTGATGGACGGGGCCGCGCCGACGGAAGGGCGAGTCTGAATCTGACTCACTAGCTCTTGAAGAATGCCCTTCTCCTTCACAATCTTCATGATAGCGCTAGGGTTTTCGCCGGCGGCGTTTTCCTCGCCATGCTCGCCGACGTACGCGTCAACGATATCCCGAATGGAGTCGTAGACACTGGTTTCTTCTAGAAACGAGTGAATGGCTGCCTTCATCGACTTCAAGCTCTCCGGCGAGACCTGGCTGGCGCCGAGTGATGCGCTCATTTTTGCTGCTTTTCTAATGTTGGCTTTGGTGGCCAGCTTTAGGGGACCCGGGCTATGAGCCAGCGCTTGCACGCATGCGCGCACGCACTTGTCTTGAGTAACTCACTTTGAGCTGCAGGGTGTCAGGGGGTGGCGCGACGGTTGGTTGAAAGGCGACGAGTGAGCAGAAGGTGGAGCACAGAGTGGAGCACAATGGAACAGACATCGTACAAGCTCGACTCTTTACGCTTGCAGGAAAAAAAAAAGCTGCACGTGCTGGGGCACATATTGTCGTCTTTCTCCACTGCTGCAGACGGTTTGCATAGACTGGTGGCTCGGGAAGGGAAGTGCGGTTGCGCCTCTGTTGTTGCTTCGTTGAGTCAAGCGTTCTCAGTCCTCATCGTGCTGGGCACGAGCAATAAAAAGGGTGCTGTTCATAAGCAGAAGAAGCAACGAATGCACGATGAGCGCGGCTCCCGGCCACGCGTCTCCTTTGTTTCCATAAGGATCCACCATCTTCCATACCGCGATGCAGATGGAGGTGAAGAGGAGTAGCGTGCCGACGAAGAAGACGCCCTTGTCCTTCTTGATAGCATCTTCATCGTCCATGTCTGGGTCCGCGCTGAGCACACGCGCCGGTTTCACAAAAAGCAAAACAAAGCTGCCCAGCAGTCCCACGAGCATAGGCAGCCACATGAGATAGTTGTACGGCTGCGCAACCTGGCTTGCTGCCACCGCGCCATCCGCGAAGACGAGGAGTGCGGCGCAGAACACCATGCCAGAGGCGACGATCATGGTGGGTCGACGGAAGGCCATTGTCACAGCCTCAGGCGCGAATCTGTGAGCGCCGGGACAAGGGGCAGTGATGAAGAGGAAAAAAAGAGAATGAATGACAGCGGCAAACGCACGAAAGAACATCTTTTTCGTCAAGACCATTCTCTCCCGAAACGGCTCGTGGAAAAGAGCGGCAGTCGAAGATGGATGCGGCTCCTTGTGCACTGTGACTCGGAGACGGACCACGTCACACGAGCCGCCACTTTTGTCGCCCTCGACCGCGGCTCTCTTATTTATCTTTTGAGGCGCAGTCAAGCATCAGCATTCCCAAGTACCGGTGCCTGAGGAAGAAAAGAGAGCTACCTCATTTTTGTTGTGGTTGTTCACAAAGAGGAGATACATGGCGGGCAACCGTGGAGCAAGCTGGTCCTCAAGAGCCGAGAAGGTCAAGCCGCGACAGCTTTTTATTGGCGCCTATCACTCGGTGGAGCTTAATGGGGTCGTCGGACATCAGTCCGTTAAACGGATATTGCAGTGCCTCGACGATGTCAGCCTCGTCGTTGAAGTTCCAGGCGATGACCGCAATTCCTCGGCTCTTTAGGTAGCACCACAACAACGGTGAAGTGAACAGAAATGCGCCGACAGATGCGTAAAAGCTGCCGAAGGCCACGGCTGCTTGGCTGCGCATCGTGCTCGTGAAAACAGGAATTGAGAAAACGTCGAAGTTTACATCGCTGTAGGGCAAGAGACCGGTGTAAAAGAGAAGGTAGGTGCGGAAAAAGTCGCGCGGTCCGCCAAACACGCGGTATCGCTTCCGCGTCTCAACCCCCTTGGTGGCGAAGTACTCATTCATAAACTGCTGATTGGGTTGGTTGCTGCTTCCTACAAAAGTGATGCTCTCGCGGTGGTATTGGGCAATGAGGTCGAGCACCGCAGTGACGAATTCTTTGCCGGCGTCCTTGATGTCGACGTGCAGCGGTGTGGACGGCAGCTTCTCGAACACCTCACTCAGCAGGCAGAGCCTCGTCGTGTTGTCGACAGGTATCTCACTAGACGCCTCAAATGCCTTCGTGTCGTGCGTCTTAAACTCGAGCTCAATCACCCGTTGACTCTGCGGGAGTGTCTCGGACGGATCAGGACCGACCACAATGTCAGAGATGGACACTGCAGCATATGCGGGGCCGCACGTGCGGACGAGCCCGTGGTCGTGGCAGACTACAATTTGGCCATCCTTTGAAGCACGGACGTCGAGCTCCAGCATGTCGCACGAGCCCTCCCTGACGCCTCGCATAAAAGTGTGCATCGTGTTCTCTGGCCCGAGAAGCGAGCCACCGCGGTGGCCGATGTTGGTGAGAGGGTAGGGAAACCTCTCCCTAAGGCGTTCCTTGTTTGCCTTGCTGCGAATAGACCCCTTCATGAGGCAAACAGAGGTGAGAATGTAGGCGCCGGCAGCTACGGCAACGACGACCGGCACCACAACCGCCGGCACAACCGTCGATACTCTCGGCATGGTTGCAAAATGGCGTTCAAGTGGCGCTGTCGCGGACGGTGCAGAAGCTAATGCGAGTGTAAGTGCCGGAGTCAAAGGCAGGGTGGCCTCAGCTACGCTGCTCCGGCATGAGATCGACACAGGCGAAGGGAAGTGGATGAGAGAATTGTCAAGTTGAAAAAGGTGAAGAGAATTCGAGACGCCTGCCGCCACCCAGCACAGCCCCCGCCTGCGCACCTTGCCACGTCTTCGCGATGCATGAAAACAGCCTTGCGCGCCGTTCGTGTGACGTGTGCTGCCCTCATGGCGGCTCACACCGCCCTGCACCTCGGGCCTAGAGTGGCCAGCAGAGCTTGGAAGACTCAGGTACTTTTTTTCGTACAAATGAAGGCCCACAGAGCGCTGCGAAGCCGCACCTCGACAAGGCGCGCATTCGAGATAGCGAAGCGATTCCACTGCCCACTGTGCCAAGGAGTCACCTGAAGCCTTACGAGACGGAACGATGCTCGCAGAGAGCGCTTTTGAATTGCGTCAACAACAGACGCCCGCTGCAGACGTCCAGGCCCCGCTTTTCGATCTCGCGTTGCATCTGAGAGCAGCAAAAAGTGATCCCCCCCCCTCCAAGGGACACAGTTCACCCCAAACATCCACAGTCAGATTCAGGCTAACAGGCCCCTTTCGTCCCCCTGACCTGACACAAAGCGGCCACCCAGCTGCCACCTCGCCGAGTGCGCCCCTCGTGGCAGCCCGCTGCTGGGGCTGGAGTCTGACCCTACCCAGCACAGTTCCCTCCAGCGCACAGCCCACCACAGCTCGCGACTCGCCGCCCTGTGCCGCGAGACAATTTGATCAGGAAGGCGCACCCCTCGAAAAGGAGGATTATCCCCCCCACCGCACCTAGGCCGACCAGCGGTCTGAAAGAACCGGGATCACCCCATTGCCCAAACGCCCCCCGCCCGAACCCAACGTCGCGCTGGGCTGGCAAACCTGCATCCCCCGCCCCTCGCCCGTCCACCCCGGCCAGGCAACTACGCCGCGGCGACAGAGGCGGCACCACCACCCGCCCTGCGCACGCCTCACCGCAAGCCCGCAACCGTTACCAAAGCCACCACAACGGCCACAGCGCAGAAAAACCAGGTGTGCAAGACGTTTGTTGCGAGAGAGAGCTCCACCCCCCAGCCGGTCACAACACGCGCAGTTTAGCTCCGGCCCCTGACAGCAAGACAAACGCCTCCAAAACGCACCAAGCTCGCACCGCACCCGAGCCCCATCTGTAAAGCACGCCGTGCAACCACCCATCCACTTTCCAGCGCGGAACCCGCGCCAAAGCGCCGGAGCCGCGCCCCCCACCCCCGTCGACGACAAAGATGGAAGTGAAGGCCATGGTACAAGCAATAACCCGCCCCCCCCCACTTCAACTTGCACCCCCGGTCCCCGACGAAAATGTGAGGTCGGCACTGTGTTGTCGAATTTCCCCGGCGCCAGCGTCTCAAAACCCCGCGCCAAACGCCCTGGCCACCCCACCAGCCTGGGACTCGGCAGCGCGTAGCGCAACGCAACTTGCGTCACGTCCAGTAGAACAGAGGCACTTCAACAAACGCGCAGCGGTCTCTAGCTGCGGGGCCGTGGAGAACGGGAGCCACACAAACTTGGTTTCCCGAGTTGCCCCCAAACCCTGCAGGAGAGCTGAGGGGCCCCCCACCCTACTAACGCAGAAATACCGCGCAGGCTGGCAAGGTTCCGCTTCCCGCAAAGTGTGGTGGCTGTTGGCAGGTTTGTCTCCTCTTCGCGACGCCACCTTGCTGGGCGCGTTTATCCCCGGGTGGTTTTTCCTGGCATCAGCCACCCACCGCCCCCGACAGCACAAGAGTTGCAACGAGAGATAATGGTATCGCCCTTGGTTTCCCTACGCTTCCGGACGTTGTGCCGCAGCCCAGAGCGCTGTGCCCACGCGTGGCCCTACAAACGGTCCAAGGCGGCATTCACCGACTTGACTCGCTTCTTTTATAACGGGCCAGGAGCCCAGTCAACATCAGGAGAAGCAAAGCCCTGGCCCCCAAGACGGGGACGACACGGGGCGGCCAAACCAGGAAGTCCCCGTGCGTACCGATCCCAGAACTGCACCCGACCAACTGTTTTCCGTCGAATGCGCTCCTTAGCGAGGTAAGGTTTGAATTGGGCACGCTCAGGTTCTTTCTCCAGCACCGCCATCATTTTCCGACGCACAGAGGTGCGGGGCCGGTGCCGGGACTCCGAGCAGGGCAAAAAAAAAGGCGGACAGGTGGCGGGGCGGCGGTGGGTAGAAGCAGCGGGGCCGAATACCAGTGCGGCCTAGTCACTTTGGTGGCCGGAACGCTGGCTGAAGGCAATCGCCCCCGCGCGCCATTTAAGCCGCGGTCTTGCGGCCGGGTGTCCCTGACGCGCTTGCGCCGTGCGACACCTTCCACGCCACAGTTAGTGGCAACAGGGAACCAGGGTTTTCATCGCGGGTTGCGGCACGGCGATCCGGTCCATCCAAACCCCCGTCAAAACGACGGCCCTGAGGGCATTGTCCTCTTGGACGATGTGCGCGGGGGCCGCAACAAGAGGCAGAAACAAGGCGGCCGAGTAACAGAGTCACCGGATGCCGCCGCGCCGTCGCCTGGCAATTTTGTGGAGATGACGCGGCTGGTTACATGAAACACACCACCAGCACCGTCTAGAAGACAAATAAAATGTCGCCGCCCCCCCCCCCCCACCCCGCCGGTGCCCAAAGGCGGATCAAACGGCGCAACGCGGCCCGGCGCACCGGCAAACCCCCCCCCCCCGACAGAACCACCCCCGCGGGGTCAAGGAACAGCAGAGAGGGGGCGTCATACCGCAACGGGCTGGTCGCCGAACCCAATCCCCCCTGCAGAGAGGCAGAACCCAGCGATCACCGTCAAGGAGAATCCGACCCCACGACGTGGCACCGCAAGGAGCAGGCTTTGCGCACACGGCGGCCTCAGCCGCAGCGGAATCAAAAAGAGGCCTCGCCAACCCACAGAACTGCGACGGCAGTGGCAAACTGGTGCGGGGCTTTCACGCCGTGTAGAGGCCAGGACGCTGCGATTCCTAGAAGGCCCGGCTCGCGAACCCCACGCCGCCGCGAACCCCGTAGCGCCACCCATCCACCCCGGCCACCAACCGTCCCCCTTGGCAACACCTTCCGGTTTTCTAGTGCTTTCTACCCGCCTCGGCTTGACGCTAATCCTCAAGGTTTCGCTGCGGCGGGGGGGCCTGTGAGGGCACGACCAGGTGCGTGGTTTTTTTTCAGGGGGGATTTCGTGCGGGAGTAGTTCGTAGGTCGCGCGGCTGCGTTGTTCCAAAAGACCAGGGTGTTTGCTCGGGCAAGGGGGAGGGGGCGGGGTGCAGGTTTCACCCCGAGTCGGGGGCGCCAGAACCGACAGGCGGCGTTTGCAAGGGTAGGTGCTGTTCCCTTTTCAAAACAGCCCGTGTCACCAACTCAACCCACTGATCATGTATTGCTTGCTTTTTGTGCTCGCGCCACCACCCTTACCCCCTCAAGGGGCGCGGGTGTCGTCTGCGTCACAGTCGAGGATCCAGTTTTCGATCACGGAACTCGCCTTTGCTGGCAGTATTGGAGCGGTCTCGCAAAACGCCCTTGTTGAACGCGGCTCGCGGGGTCGCTTTCCATGGCTGCAGGGTGAGGGGCTTTTGCGGCTTCGGCGGTGGTGCCTGTACTTGCGAAAAGGCGGCGGCTCCCGGGAATCCCCGGCGGGCTGTTGGGTTGGGGCTCCCTCTTTAAAGATGGCTGCTTTTGTGGACGCCGGGGCGGTTTAGAGCTGTTGAATCTGGCGATTCTAATGGGTTTTCCCTGCGGCGATGATTGTCCCCGCGTGCTGGGTGCGGTGTGTGTGTGGGATGCGGTCCGCTGCGAGTTCTTCACTGAGGACTTCGGGGCCCACGGGGTGTTGCGGTGTGGGGTGGGGGGTCGCGCTCGCTTGGTGTGTCGTTTGAGGGCCCTGCCACGGTTTGTACTGGTCTGCGCCGGTGCAGTCGCGAACCCAGGACAACGCTACTTCGAATGCGTATGTGCACGCTGCGAGTGATCACGGCGGGGTTGGTGCGACACAGCCAAGCTTTTTTGAGGGTGCCCAGGGAGCCGGCCTGCGGGACTGGCAGGGCCTCCGGGTCCAAAAGCGCGCCGCCCGAGGCGAAATCTGTCGTAGCGGGCCAGGCTCCTTTTCCGTGGTTTTAGAGGGTTGTGGGTGTGGTCCGTTTGGTGAGGGGGAGGTGCTGGCGAATGCCCGGCACCACTTCTGTCTCCTGTGTCAGCGCTGCTGAATCTCGAGGTTTGGGCACAAGGGTTGGAGCGTGGGGGGGGGGGGGGAAGAGAGCTTCGGCGGTTCCGTGAAGGGTCGCGCCTCGGCGGCGCGGTTGGAAACTGGTTGTGAACGGATGGTTTGCGGTGGTACTCTGGTTTCGCGCCGCTCGGTTACAGGAAGGGGAGAGCGCCAGATTGGCGCTTTCGGCTTTGCGGGCGCGTCTAAGCCGCCGCGAATGTGGAGCCTGGTGCGTGGTGCTTGAACTGTTATGGTGGGTCG
>JASAOO010003408.1:0-55723 GCA_030849075.1 Zelonia costaricensis | reverse complement strand
CCGTCGTCGTCACAGTAGCGCACGCACTCGCCCGTCTCCGTGAGGAAGTAGTCGGCAAAGCACATGGCGCACTGCAGGTTGGACTCCACGCTGCAGCGTGCACAGCCGTCCACGCCGCACACAGGCGCCGCCGTCGTCGAGGGAGTTGGCGTGGACGACGAAGTGTCACGGGACGGAGGAGTGTGCGAGGACGAACACGCGTTGGCGCCGGTGCCCGCTGTGGTGTCAGTGTTGGCGGCGTCCGCGAAAACAGGAATGATCTCGTATTGGCCTTCCACTGAGCCGGCACGCAGTCACAAAAGCCGTTGTTCGTTAGCGTGAACGTCACGGGCGTCGCAAACGCACCCCATTCCGCTGGGAGGGAGCCGGTCGATTTGCACGCCCCACGTTGAGCGAGGAGAGACTCGACAACCCGATCCACTGCGGCGGCAGCGTGCCGTCAACGCTATTACGGAAGAGCTGAATCTGATTTAGGCTGGACAGCGCGTTTCAAGAGGCGGGCGGCGTACCTGTGATCCTCGAGCCACTACCCACAAGAAGCACCTTTTCCAGCAGCACGTTCGTGTAGTTGACACCTGGCGGCATCTCGGGCAGCGTGCCGGAAAGCACGGGGACACGCACAATTGAACGTGCAGGAGGCCAGTGAGACCGCTTCGTCAAGTCTGCACGTCAGCACATGCCACCACGGCCGAAATACAGCGGAGCAATGGTGCGGCGTGGCAGCCGCCGTGCAGGCGGTCAGCTCGACTCGCAGACAGCGTGACGACAAGCTTGCCCCGAGCGCAGTGCGTTCCGCTACGGTGGGGCGGAGACTCAGCGTGACGAGATTGCCCACACGGCGAAGTCGTCCAGGATAGCGTCGCCGCGCGTCCGCCGAGAACGCGGCTCGCGTTGTGTGCACCGTGACGGGCATCGGTGTATTTCAGCGTTGCCAGTGGTCTCTCGCCATCGCGGCCGAGTGGGACTGCGCCCTCCTCTGTGAGCGCGTGGGTGCCATGAGAGTGGACGTGGAGAAGGGGTGGAAGCGCCGGTGGCGGGTCGACGTCACGCCCTTCCCGCCGGTACTGCGATACGTCCACAGACGTCGTCTCGCAGCCGCAGCAAGACGGCAGACACACGATGGCGACGAAGATCACAGCCAAGACAACCGCCGCGGAAACCCCAGCCACCAAGGGCAAGGTCACTCCGCGGCTCTTCTCCAGCTGAGGCCGGCTCGTGGCCGATGATGTCGATGTGCTCGGTGACACGGCGCTGGTCCTCCTGTCTGCGGCGCAGAAAGCGCTGTAATCGTCAGCGCTGACAGAGCTGTAGCCGCCCCACTGTGCGGCGCTGGTATCCGCCACCGTACTTGCCGCGGAACAAAAAGGACCGCGCCGCTGCATGTAGTAACCTGGGTGTCACACGCTACTGTTGTGGTACATGCGCCAGTAGGCGCCCAGCGTCGCGCGCACCATCTCGGCGCCGTTCAGAGAGGTCGGATCGCGGTTGCTCTTGTAGCAGGCAACGGCGTTCTCTGCGCCGGCGCCCGGTGCCAGGTCCCAGTGAGTGCTGCACTGTAGCGACGTCATTTCCGCTGCCACGGCGATGACTACAGCAACGTGGAGCCGCCCATGTAGCCAGTGGCAACTTCACCGAAAGACGTGTGGGGCTGGCGTCAGATGCGGCTGTGTCTGTGCGCGGGTCGGAGTGAAGCAGGCACGCATGTCGGGAGCAAGAGGGCGGGGGGGGGGGGCGTGCACGCGTTCGGTTGCGGTGTGCGAGCATGAGAGAGAGAGGAGGAGAAAAGGGGAAGGAGGAGTACTGAGGTGCGCACTTGTGGAAAGCAGCGGGATAAGAGCGTTGCAGACACTCGAGGGGTGACTGAACGCGAACGAGGGAGATCGAGAAGACGGAGCACCGCCGGCGTGCCCGGATGCAAAGGCGGACCTCGGTGAAACCGTTGGGCGCGTCGTGCGCGCCGTCTCAGCGGGCCGGGGATGGTGACGTGTTTGCTGGAAAGGAATTGCAGAGAGAAGCTGGTGGGGCCCTCTGTGCACCTGTGTAGGTGTACACATGAGAGCAGACGGTGCGAAGCAGGCAAAACCAGCATTGCGAATGCCGTAGCTCCAGCGCCGGCGCGTGGATACAGGTTGCCGTACTGCACGGAACGCCCTCCCCCCTCTCTTGTCGTTTCTGGCGTCTCCTCAACAGTGAGGCGTCGTGGAAGGGGGGGGGGGGCGCCACTTACACATAGGAGATGCGGCACATGATGCACGCCCCCGGAATGGAGAAGCCCGAGACATCGTGCAGCGCGACGCGGCGAAAGCCCTTCCTCAGCATCTTGAGCGGGAGGACGGCCTCACCGAGGAGGCCATCGCTGCCGAGTTTGTCCTTGTCGAAGACTTGAAGAACGAGCGAGGACATGGACCGCCGCCGGACCTCCCAGAAGAACTCGTTGGCGCCGGTGCCGCGCCATACAGGGTGGAAGCCGTTGTTGGAGATGGCCTTGGTCAGCTTCGGCGCCGTGTCCATGTCGGGGCCGACCACGTAGAGCGAGACGAGGGGGTCGACGACGTCCCCCTTGTTGCCCTTGCGCGGCTTCGGCAGGCAAAAGCCGGAGATGACTTCCACGGCGAGCGAGAACTGCTCCGACGAGGCGCGCGAGTCGGGCGCGACGGGACGAAGGTATGTCGGCTTGAGGAGGTAGCCGCAGCCGCCGTTGTCGAGAAAGAAGGCGCGGTTGAGGCGCCACTCGAAGGTGCGGCGCGACTGCCAGTTGAGAGCAACGAGCTGGCAGCCGCAGTCCCAAAAAGGCTGTGGGTTGAAGTTGCTGCTGTCGAAGCGGGCCCCGGCGGGGTAGATGCGGCTGAGGCAGAAGGCGTTCATGCGCACGAAGGCCGGCACGCTTGCGTCAATCACCGCCTGCCCTTTGCCCTCCGAGAAGGACGTGCAGTGATACGGCTGGCGTGTGGTAAGGTAGGAGAGGTCATCGACGCCCTTGTAACCGGCGGACTCGATGCTGACGATCGCCGACAGCCGCTCCGAGACGTCCGTGGGGTTGTCGGCGGTTTTGTTGCGCTGCCGCTCCTCCTTGGCGCGTGCGAACTCCTCGTTCTCGGCGGGCATGATGGCGCTGCTGTCGGCACTCGTCTCCTCGTTCACCCCTTCGTCCTCTTCCTCGTCGTCCTCCTTTTTGACGCCAGTCTCGTCGTGGACGAATTTGCCCCGCTTCGACTTGACCAGGATCTTGTTTCGCAGGTGCGCCGGCGTGAAGTCACACGTCGGCTTCTCGTTGGCACCCCACGGGGGACGGAAAAGGAGGTCGCCGAGCTCCTGCTCGAGGATTTCGGCCATGCGGTCCTGCTGCGCCACGGAGGTGTGCACCTCGAGCGACAGGATGACCGGGTACGGCGAAGCCTCAAAAGCGTACTCCTTGATCACGCGCACGCAGTCTAGAAAGAGAATCTTCGACGTGCGCGTGTAGCCGTGGTAGACAATCGGCTCGCGGTTGCTGCCGTTCCAGCAGTCCAGCTCGACGCACCGGCAGCCGTCGACGAGCGCCTCCTTGTACATGAGCGGAGATGACTTGCTTGTTAGCTGGTCACCGGTGAGGTACGTGTTGTGCGACGAGTTGATAAAATACTCGCAGATGGGGCGGGTCATGTCGTGATACGGCGTTTCCAGGCGCTCCCGCTTCAGAGCAGCGCAGAACCGCGCGCTGGACAGGAACGCGATGAAGTGCCGCTTTTGCAGTTCCTCTGCATCGATGCAGCCGAGGGCGGTGAACGTGTCGTCAATGAAGGCGGCGTCGGATGGGCCGTGTTGAACCTCGCGCATGAACTCTGCAAACATTGACCTCGTTACGGCCTTGGCGCCCCTGCTGACCTCGTCGAAGACGTAGCCAAGCTCGTTGAACGAGATGGCCGCCATATACGCGCGCTCGAAGCTTGTGTAGCGCACCTTCGCGTCTGCCTGCTTGAACTGCGAGAGGACGCGTTTGCGGACAGCCTCGGGAAGGCTAAGGCCAGCCGTTAGGTTCCTGATCTCGGCGAGGTCGAGGCTGCCGCTGCCGTCCGTGATGGATGTCATCCAGCTGTGCATGGCCTGTGCACGATGGACGTCTGGCACGACCCGCTTCTCACCGGTCTTGGCGAGGAACGCGTCGAGCGCCGCACTCGTCGTGGGGTTTTGGCTACATGCTTGGACGAGTAGGCCGTTTGCGGTGCTCTGATTACATTGCAGGAGGCTACACAACGCGCTCCGCATAGTCGCGAAGAAGGTAGCCACGTCGTTCTTGTCCGGCTCATTCTCCGCAAAAAAGTCATCGGTGATACGTGTGCAAGTGGGCAGACACTTTTCAGAGGACTTCTCCCGGCCTTGCAAGCTTGCCAGGCAGACGCCCATGTTCGCGGCTGGTGCGTATAGAGGTAGGCCCGCAGGTGTGCGTATCTGTGTGTGTGTGTGTGTGTTCTCGCGTGCCGTGCCAGTAGCGTGCGCGAAGGAGACGGGGAGGGGTGAAGCGCCGAGCACCCACGTGCAGCAATTGACGGGCTGTGAGTAGGCCAAATACACAAACGGCGAAACCGCGAGGTGGTCGAAGAATTGAGAGTGACGAGTGGGTGATCAAGTGGGGCTCACAAAGTAAAGGTGTCCGCTGCCCAGGCACCTTATTGCGGCTTCGCCGACCCTGCCGCCGCCGCCTGCTAAGCACGCGCGCCACGTCGAGCCTGCACGTAGAGCTGCAAGACCTACGGTGGGTGCCGGCGTACCGCAGACCTAAAAGGGCCCTGTGCGAGGTTGAAAAGGCTAGTAGGAAAAAGTCAAGCTGTCTGTGCTCTCTGACTGGGCGATGCTCGTAGACCAACGCATGAGCAGCGGTTCGCAGCTACAACAACAACAAAAGCAAAGCGCCTCTATTTGGCTGTGCGTTGCATCCGTTACAGATGACGCACGCCTGTGTGCTTCTATGCAGGTGGCTCAACTCATGGCGGCATCACATCACGCGGTGCACGGCGAGAGCGCCGTCGATCTGCGCGATCTGCTGCGATAGCGCGTCGAGCTCTTCCTTGCGCCGCAGCGCCTGCGCGATGCCCTCTGCCTCCCGCTTGACCAGCCGGTACGTCTCCGTCGCCGCGGCAAAGCGCTCTCGCCGCTCCTCCAGACGGAGGCAGAGCTCTGCCGCCTCGCGCTCGCAGGCCTCCGCGGCGGCGTCGCGCATTACCTTGGCCGCCGTGTACGCGGACTTGGCCGTCTGCGCGGCATCGGCCCAGTACGCCAGCATGCTTGCCACACCAGCGTCGCGCCACTCGACGCGGGTCTGCAGGGCAGCCGTGGCGGCGGCGAAGCCCGCTTCCTCCCGGGCACAGCTTGAGGAGAGCAGCGTCAGCTCCTCCTCTTGGTGTCGCACCACCTCCTTGACTTCTTTCAGGGTCGCCCGCCACGCCGCGTCGGGTGAGAGCCGCCCCACAGCCGGCGCCGTCACCACGCGGTTGAGGCCCGCGTACCACGTGCATGAGGGCACCAGCCCGGACTTGAGGCGCTCTGCCTTTTTTGCCAAGACGTCGTCGAGACGTGCGCGAATCGCCTCCGCGGCCCGCCTCACCGCCTGCTGCGCCTCTTCTTTTTGCTTGGCGTCGGCAGCACGGCGCCGTGCCTCTGCGGCCTGCTCCACCGAGTGCGTGTCCTGCAGCTCGAGCAGTTTCTCGAGGAGGGCCATCACTTTGTTGCGTGCCTCCTCGCGCAGCACGACGTCGTCGCTAAGCTGACTGCACAGCACTGCGGTGGCGGGAAGCCGTGCCGGGGGCTCGGTGGAGTGCAGCGTGTGCAGCGGCAGCGGGGCACCGCTGGTCGCATCCACGCCGAATTCTCGTGCGAGGAGCATGAGGCGCGCGTCGTGAAGCAGCTCATCTTGTGGGCGGGGAAAGGTGTATGGGAGGGTGTAGGTGGAGGGGAAGACGCCCTTGTGGTCGCGCAGGTTGGTGCCGAGCCACCAGCCGCTCTCGTCTGCCTCTTCAACGTCGATGATGTCACCTGCTTTGAGCGGCAGGAAGCCGCTGCCCGGTATGGCGTACTCGTGGATCGCGTAGACAATGTGCCCTGCTGGCTGCACCATTTACGAAATGCGTGATGTGCTTCGAAAATGCTGCCACGCGTGGGTATGTGAAATAGAGGAACAAAGAAAGACACGGTAGAGAAGTGCGTCGTGGCACGTACAATTGGCAAGGCGGCGAGAGCGAGAACAGCGCAGTTGTGGGTGGATGGGTGGGTAGGTGGGGGGAGGAGGGGGGGAAGCAGGTGTGCATGACGGCACCGACTAAGCCGGAAGGGGGAACGGGTGTGTGCTGTGGTATCGCCAGCGCGACGGACACTTCATGCTTGCAGCCTAGATCGGGTTGTCGATTTGAACTTACGTGAGTAGTGAATAGCGGAAGAAGGCGTAGCGGGTACTGAAACCTTGGTGCGCTACAGTTGGACAGAGAAGCGCATCGCCACTAGTGCGGCATAGCAAGTGCAAAAGGACGGAGACTGCTTCAAGATGTTGAGCAGCGAGTTCGCACCGCTGCGACTCGTGTTCACCGGGGCTGCACACTTTCCACACTGTAGCGGGCCCTCTCCTGCACGTGCACCTCCCCGCTGAGGCCAGGGAGCAGTAGCTCGCCTGCCTCGTTGCGGAGCGCCACGTGACTCCCAAAGAGAAGGTGAGGGTAGGTCATGCCAGCCTCTGCCTCGAGGGCGCCGTCGAGGTTGCTGAGGCGCACACAGAACCGGTGCGGTACCGTGGCTGGTTCGCTCATGTTACAGCTGAGACCACTCGCAGGGTACGCGCTGACCACAAGGCGGCGGCGCGCCACTAGCGCTCGCCGGATGCTGGGGGAGGGGGAGGGGAAGGAGGGGGGTGAGCTAACCTTGTGGAGGAGGCACAAACACACAGTTTAGATAACAGACTATGTGAGCACGTGGGGGGGGGGGTGGAGTGACAGAGGTGGCGGTGAAGACCGAAGCTGCGATTGCTTCTTTTGGTGGCGGTAGGGCAGTCGCAGCTGCACGGTGGAGCCCGAGCAAGAGACCCTTGGGGCACTGGCGGTTCTGCTCCGCTGTGCGCGCCGTTTGTGACCGAAACCTTCATTCAGCTGCCTCGCGGAACGGACAAAAGGACGGGGTCGGTCGGCGTGGGCAGTGTACCGACGGTGTGGCCAACACCCCGTGTTGCAATTTCCCGTTCCATTGGCTCTTTTTCGTCTTAGTCAGGCACGCGCTGCATCGCAGAACCGCGCCGCGGACACGTTGTTCCTTCCTCCCGCCCTCCCTCCGACGCCTGTCCTCATTCAATGCCAAGACACACACACACACACACACACACGGCTACAGCCGCCGTCAACGTGCGTCAGGCATGAAGAGCCGGCAAAAGGGCCACGGGAAGAGCAGAGCAACACAACAACGTTTAAGCGAGTCAACATCTGTGAGCAAGGGAAGGCAGGGAGGGACCTAGAGCGGGTTGCACGCGCCCAGCAACGCCCCACTCGCACCCTCGCTTCAGCGCATGCCGTAGAGGTCGCTGAAGGAGGCGTAGTGCAGCTGAAAGGCCTCCCGCATGGCGACCCACGGCGAGGACTCGGCTGGCAGCACAAAAGACAGCGCCACCGAGTTGGTGCCCGGGTGGCGCTGCCCAATAAGGCGCATCCGCTCCTGGAAGCGCTCCGAGTTGTTGAATGGCGACGGCTCGCGCACCCGCCGCTCGTAGTCCAGCGTCCAGCTCTCTGTGGCTTGGTGCTGCTGCATTACGAAGAGGTCGTTCTTCAGGGCGGCGCACGACGACGGGTCGCGCAGCACTGCCGCCTGCAGGTGCTGAGGCCGCCGCACGAGGCGGCGGTAGAGTGGATGCGAAGGCGCCACCTCCACTGCACACGACGGTGGGGGCGTAAAGAGGAAGGAGAGACTGTGCTGCTTCGCAAAGGCGGTGTAGAGCGACTCGTTCACGGCATGACTTGGGTAGCGGAAAGGCGCGGTTCCGGCGCTAGCCGGTCGGTGCGGTACTGGCAGGACGACGCTCTCGATGTCGCACTCTGCGGCGTCGGCATCGCTGCGCAGCTCTGCAACTTGTACCTCGCCGTCTACGCCTGTGCGCTGCACGAGGTCGCCTTTCACGGGACGGGCGCCGTACGTCATGAGCCGCTGCGACGCCATCGCGTTCCACACAAACGCTGCGGCGCTCGATTCCGCAGCTTGCGTCGCCGCACACGATTCCCAAACGTCCTGCATTGGCACCGCTGGTGCGCTGCCGGACGTGTTGGCGCTGAGGTGGTAGCGGTGGAGGCGGCGCAGCAGCGCCCTCCGCTGTCCCGGCTCTTTTGCACGTTCACACAGCCGCAGCCACTCCTCCACCGCACCCGCCACGGTGCCCTCCTCAGCGTTCACGTAGGCGAGGTAGGGCTGGTGGTGAAGCGGGCTGCTCTCAGCGAGTGTCTGCAGGTACCCGCCGACCGCGAGGCGCGGCTCGCCGCGGTGGTAGAAGGCCGCGAGGTCAAAGAGCGTGTTGCTGCCGACCCCAAACGTTTCCACGCCAAAGTAGTTGACGAAGCCGTTTGCGCTGAGGTGCCGCAGCCGTTCTGCCACGGCCGCTTCATCGCCGTCGACGCAGCGGAGCAGGAGACGGTGCAGGTGCGCCTGCGGGGCGGCGGTGAGCCGCGGCAGCTCCTCGAGTCCGTGGTAGCTGCGGTCGTCGAAGATGAGGGGGTGCACGTTGTAGTGCCGCGCGGCGTGCGGCAGCTGCTCGCGCGTGACGCCAACGGCGAGGCCGAACTGCGTGATGGCGCCAAAGGAGCCGCCCGGCGCCTCGTGGAGGTAAACAGCGTCGGCGGGGACGCCGAGCTCGTAGCGGAGGCGGTTGCGCACCGACTCGAGCGAGTAGCCGTCCCGGAAGAGCACAAAACGGAGCGCCGGCTGTCCCTCGGGCAGCTTGCCGATGCGCCGCACGTACTCGCCGTAGCTCTGCACCCGCGGCGAGAAGCCCTTGTCAGGGTCGCTGAACGGCGTCGCGGAGTCCTCGACCAGCAGCGTCTTGGCGCGCGATATCTTGCGCCAGCGGCCCTTCGGCGCCCTCTCCAGGAACGCGCCGTGCCCGCTCGCATCGCGCTCGCTCACCTGGGCGTCGCTCGTCTGCGCCCGCGCGACGGCCGCGATGGGGGCTGCCGTGGCGAGGCGCGTCAAGACGCCGCAGCGCCGCTCCTCTGAGGTGAGGTCGCGTCCAGAGTTCCAGTCCTCGCGGCTGTACACGGCCCCTGGCACCGCTGACGCGCCCGGAGCCGCCGTGCTGGCCAGACGCGTGATGGCGCCGCGACCGAGTGCCTTCATGCCAGCAGCCGATCTCAGTTAAGGGGAGGGGGGAGGGGCGAGGTCCGGGGGAATGGACGGATGAGAGCGCCAGGAGACGTAATGCTGCAGTGTACTCGAGGCACGGTGCGCTGCAGGGTCACGTGAGAAGAAGAAACACAGGGGTTTCCAGCTCACTAGGGGGGAGCGCACGCGCAACACAGTGCCAGCATCGCGCATCGACGCGTCAGAGAAGGCGAGCATCGTGTTGAAGGCGAAGCGGCGGCGTGTGAGGGGGGTGGGGGTGTAAAGGTGAGGGCGGGGTGCGAGTTCAGTTGAAGCAGAGCACAGCACGGCAGTGTCTATCGCACTGACCACGAAAGCGCACGGGGGCCGCGCTCTGGCCGTTGCACGGGCAAACCCGTGTGCAAGTGCAGCAGGGACAGCGACGCATACTCCCCCCTCCCGCTACCCACAGCGTGCGTGCACAAGAGATGGCTCTGCGGTGCGTTTCTCGCATCATTTTGGTTGTTCGCGCGCTGGCAGTTGTAGTGACGAACTCACCGGTATGAAACTGGTGACCTTCGCCTCATGGCATCGATCGTGGCGAAGAGGCGATGTGCGCCGTAGTCACAAAAAGGGCCAGGGCCGTGCAGCTCGTACTGCAAAGCTCAGTTGTGTTGTACATGCAGTGCCTTGTGTGCGTGTGTGTGTGTATGCTTGTGAGGATGCAGTCCACTGCACTGTCCGGCCCCAGCGTCACCGCAGTAACGTCACGAAGCGGAAGAGCAGCGAGCCGGGCGACTGCGATGGTGACTGCTCCGTGTACTTGTTGAAGTAATCGATCAAGGCGAGGCGGAGGTAGGAAAGGAGAGACCGGCTGAACATCACCACAACGTACTGCTTCAGCAGGCAGTCGACGTCCCAGAAGGAGATCACGACGGCGATCCACGCGACCGGGTTCCAGACGGAGCGGAGGAGGAGGAAGCTGTACAAGACGCAAAGCCCCGACATTGTCTCCCCGAACACGCACGCCAGCGTCCACGTGACCGTCTGCGAGTACCACCACGCCCACTGCACCGGCGGTGCACGGTGGCGGTAGTCGCACGTCGAGTCGTGCTCGTCGCTGTACTTGCCATAGACGATGTTCTGGTGCACCGTATCCTTCCACGGCGACGGCCCGCGAAGACGGCGGTCTAGCAGGCGGCAAGTGCGGTTGATGACCTTTCCAATCACGATGGAAAGCGGAGCCCCGACGAGGACGTCGACAACGCCGATGGCGCCGTACCAGCCGATGCCTTCGAGCGGCTTGCGGCGTACTTTGATGCCGCTCGCCGCCCACGTCACCTTCGCCGTGAAGGTGTAATTCACGAGTGAGGAGACAAAGCCCGCCGTGATCATCTTCAGCAGGTCCAAGAAGAACACGAGCGGGGGTCGCTGCTCCTTGCGCAGACAGAGCCGCATGTAGAAGTAAGTGGAAGTGAAGAAGCCGAGCGTGGCGAGGCCGAGCAGGCAGACCATGAGGGCCCCACCGAGCCCAGAGTAAACCATGCACACCACCTGCCCGGCATCATTACTGTCCACACGCGGTGCAGCCTCCATTTCGCAGTCCCTGCGCGACTTCGTGTGTGCGTCGGCCGTTTCAGGGGGTGGGGGTGGCCGGAGGACAAAGAAGACGATGTGTGTGTGTGTGTGTGGGGGGGGGAGGGAGAGGGATGGGAGAGGGACGCAGTGAACGTGTGATAGTGCAGGACATCGATACGTCAGTTGTGGAGGAGGTCGACAGACACGCAGGCAACGGCACGGAGAGCGAAATCCTGCTGCATCTGCGGCGCGCCAGCTTAGTCGGTCGGGCTCACTTTGCCGAGACACGCTTCTCAGTCGAAGCTGTGACACTTTTCCGGCGTGCCCGTCCGTGCCGCTTCGCTAGCCGGCAGCGTTGCTCTGCTTCGCTGCACCCGCGTGCTCGGTGTCGCGGGCGGCGTCTTTGCTTCTCTGTTTTCCCTTCTTTACCGCATTTGTGCGGAATGTGTGAAGGTCCGCCGACCAAAACTCCCACAGACACGCGGCGGTGCCGGCGCACCCGCAATGTCCACCGACACACAAACGGCAGCGACGACAAAGCACCCCACAGCAGCACGTGGGTTTGGGTGCAAGACCGAACACGACGGTCACGCTATCCGCGGCTGTCTACGACAGCATCGCCCATGACGTCTTGCGTGACTTGACGTATCGCTGCACCGTCCCCTCCACCGCGTCAACGGCGTACGCCGCCTCCGCCTCGTCCCTCCACGGCGCGTACGGCGTGTCGTAGTACGGGGCGTACATGGGCTGCTCCGCCTCCTCCGTCCGGGCCGCCGCCTCCATCTGCACGGTCTGCAGCGCGGGCGGCACATCGCCAAGCAGCTCGCTGTCAAGGAAGCCGCGCTCCGGCAGCTGCGCGCGGATGTGAGGTGGCAGCAGGGTCAGCTTGTGCGTGTACATCTCGTCCTCCAGCTGCATCAGCGCGCCCTCGGTGATGACGATGGTGTCGTGCATGAGGGCGTCGTACGCGTTGAACCGGTTGATGGGGATCGGGTTCTTCTGCCCCTTCGGGCCCCGAACTCGCTGCTTCGATGAGCTGCGGTTGTAGTCGTACGGCTCGTCGCACAGCAGCGTCGGACGGACCAGCTTGTTACGGCCGTTGAAAAAGCTGCCGAAGAAGAAGGCCCGGTCGTACTCGCTGCTCGGCGTCACGCGGGAGCCGCCGTCCATGAAGAGAACGCCGCCGCCCTGGTGCCGCACATCCCACGACATGGTGCGGCACAGCTGGAGGTAGGCCGCTTGCGTCGGCTCCGCAAGGGTCAGGCGATCGACGATTTGCAGCCTGCCCTGCAGCATCTTCAGTGTGACGAGCATGCGGTTGCTCTTGCTCCACGTCGTCACATCCATGGTCGGCATGAGCAGGTTCCACGGCTTGACCGGCCGGGAGTGGGCGCCCCACGGGTGCGCGTGGTTTTTGCGGTCGCCGACGCGGGCCATGCCCATGCCGGTGTTCGGCCAGTTCTTCTTCGCCTTGCGCCAGATTTCGCGGTTTTCGTAATCCCACTTGCCTGAGAAGTTCTGGCACCGCACGAGCCAGTAGCTCAAGTTCTTCGCCATCTCCTCCGTCTCCGGGTAAAACCCAAAGATGAACGGGTCCAGCTCGCGCGTGTGCGTGACCTTGTTTACTAGGTCGAACACGGGGGCGACGATGCGCTGCTTCATGGTGCCCATCGTGTACACAATCGGCCGCGTGGTCTGGAAGTGCGGCAGCTCGGGGAGTTCGCGGGTGAAGTACGGGTGTGGGCGCTGTGGGGACGGCAGGTACGGCGACACGTGCGGCCGCGTCACGGAGTTGTGGGGCTGATACAGCGGCAGCGGGTGCGCGCCTGGTAGCACCTGGTGCGTGCCCTCGTACTCGAAGTCTCCCTCGTCCCGCGGCGCCACGTCGTGCACGCCAGAGGCGCGGTTGTCGTACATTGCGCTGAACACGAAGCATCGCAGCGGCTCGGCAGCGGAGGCCACCGCGACGCTGGTGAGGCGACGCATTGGCTGGCGAGTCACGTGAGGGTGTGCGGAATGGAGAAGCTGCCAGCAGCCGCGCACACCAGCTCTGCAAGCGCCAGCGGCCAAAAGGGGTGTGGCAAGACGCCTGTCGCAATGGCGAAGCGCTGGGCGAGCACCTACGCAAGAAGAGTAGGGAGTGGGGGCGTGAGGCAAAACACCGAAAACGTCAGCGATCCCGCTCTTGACTGTATGTTTGCTTTTGCGTGGGTTTACATGAGATGCGGGCAGGGTCGGAGGTGGGGTCGAGAAGCACAGCAGTGACGCGACAGAGACAGAAAACGCGATGACGAACGGAAAGAGCGATACGGCATGTCTACACAAAACAGCTGCAGCGCTGGTGACTGCGCTGTGCATCGTCGCGACGCCGAGGTGGTGAAGGTGCAGGGGAGAGAAGCTGGAATAGCAGCGTGAGCAGGCCCACCGACGTATCGCCGCCACCTTTACCAGCCACAACTGGCGCAGAGCGCTTGTGTCCCGTGCAGGGTCTGAGGCGTGGCGGCCCGGGCGGGCTCGAGGCCCTCGTTCTCTCATCGTTGCAGGCGCGCTCCACCCGCGGAAGCGCTAGCAGAGGGTGCCGTCAGCGTCGCGTTCTGGGGCTCCTGTGGGGTGTGCGGCGTACATCTTTTTTATTTTTGTGTTTCACGTCGCAATCATTTTGTAGTCTTGATCAACACGACCGCGCACCAACTGCCTACACGTACAGGTACACCGGCATACGCCAGCGCGTTCAATCAACGGAGCACCACAGGGACACACGCCAGAAGAGGGAGGGGGAAAGTCAGACTACGTGCGCTGACCGAAAGTGCACGAGAACGCAGAAATGCGCGACACACACCTCACGGGGTCTCCATTGCTCGCATGCCGCCACAGCAGAGTGAGCGTGCGTTTGATTGTCGTCGCGTGTCCGTGGTGGTGTGCGTATGTGTGTGTGTGTGGTCGTGTGCTCGGCAACGTGCCAGGATGCCCTCCTAAAGAAACTCCCGCACAGCACAACGCGCACACACAGGCACCTGCACTCGAACCCGCGCACGCAATTACACGTTCGAATCCTCGCACAAAAGAAAAAAAAACCAAGACCAGGAGACAACTGATGGAGGACACCGCAGGAGAAGAGATACACGGGTGGGAAAGAAGAATGAGCGAGCGCGCCACACACACCACACCAGGCTCGGCAAGGGACTTGAGAAAGAAGAAAGAGAGCACCTGACAAAAAAGGGGAAAAAAGCATCAGAAGGAGGAGGAGCACCACACACCAACAACAAACGGACAAACAACACACTCACCAGAAGACGGCAGCTAGGCGACAACACGTGCACAACAGCACGCCAACCCTCACCACTGCAGCGCCGGGACCGAGACCCGTAATTCCGACTGACGGCAACCAGCTCCCGCTGCCGCTCTCTCTCTCTCTCTCGCCGCCCACTACAGCATCATGACCCCCAACCCACGCAGCAGAGCACTCACCGTGCAGTCCCCACTAAACACAACAGCCCTTCGCGACTGCTTGCTCTCGGACACCTTGAGTGGACGGAGGGGAGGGGAGGGGAGGGGTGAGGGAAGAAGAAGGAGGGAAGGAGGAAGAAGGGAGGACAGCGAAGCAGCCGCGCCGGTGGGCCGCTATTTCGCAGCGCCATTAAGCGCCTTGGACGAGGGCAGGCGAGGGGCCGCGCTGAAGCCGCTGAACTCCTCCAGTTTCTTCTGCAGCTCGCAGATGAGGTGCAGCTGCTCGTTGACCTCGTCGTTGCGTTGCGAAAGAAGCGCCTTCAACTCGTCGTTCGCCTCGCGCAGACGGCGATTGGTGTCGCGAAGGTCGGCGTTTTCGGATTCGAGGTCGGCGTAGCTCTTGAAGGACTGCGCGCTTGCCGCATTCAGAAGCTGAATCTGGTACTTGGCCGCCTGCAGCTCAGCCCGGAGGTCGTCCGGGCTCGTCCCCTCCGTCCGCGGTGAGGTCTGTGCGTGGTGCACGCCGTTGGACGTGGTGGGTGGTGATGGCGCAAAGGGCACATCGGCGACGTTGAAGACGGTCTGTGTGGGAAAGAGGCGGTACACTGCCGAGGGCAGTGTGCTGTGGGCGTGGTCGCCACCATTCGCCTGCTCGGCTCGCGGCGCGAGAGACCTCCGGTGGTGCCCAGGGATGTGGCTCAGCGGTGCGGCAGGCGCGCTCCAGGCCCGGCAGCGCCGCACAGCTACATCAACCCACCCATCGCCCCTACTACGCATAAAGAATGGCCCGCTTCTAAAGGAATCTAGCGCACTCGCGCTGCAGTGACGGCGGCGACGCCGTCTGGCCGTGAGGAATGAGAAGAGGGAGAAAACACGCCAGGATGTAGGACAATGAAGATGAGCAAGCAACACTGTTCAAGAGCCGTGCCCCTCGCACTGTACAGGGGACAGACAGAGGAAAGAAAAGTCAAAAGTCCGCCGTGGCAGGTGCGGCGGGCTTGAGCGAGGCGGCCGACGCACGCGGCGAGGACAGAGGGAGAGGGAGGGGGGCGTGCGTTTTTCCGTTCCCAGGCTGTGTTCGCGTGTGT
Organism: Zelonia costaricensis; assembly: GCA_030849075.1. Taxonomy (NCBI): domain Eukaryota; phylum Euglenozoa; class Kinetoplastea; order Trypanosomatida; family Trypanosomatidae; genus Zelonia; species Zelonia costaricensis. The sequence goes on along the minus strand of JASAOO010003408.1, from coordinate 40,316 downwards.
GCGTGTGTGTATTTGTGTGTGTGTGTGTCTGCGCGCGTTCACCAAAGCCGTCTCATGTGTCGCCCACTCGTGCGGCGAGTATTTGGGTCCCTTGTATGCGAATCAATAACTGAGCCGAGCAGTACAGAAGGTGCAACGGCAGAGACGCAGACGGAGAAGAAAGGGGAAAGGGTGGCGCGGAGAGGCGTGGAAAGCGGGAAGGAACGTGGCCAGGGCGGGCGTGCACAACACGCAGCGCCACCGCAGAGCGCATTCTCACAGCATGGGGTGCATCAGAGAGACTGGCCGCGTCGTTGCAGGCCATTCGCGCGCACCGCGCTGTTAAAGAGCGTTTCAGCCGCCGGCAAGAACATCTTTTTTCGCTTAAATCGATTTTCCTCTTCTGACTGGGAGCTCCCATTGTGGAGAGCGCAGCGGCCGGAGCTGGTGGAGATGCACGCCGGCGCAGGTCTCCTCGTCCACTCTGTCACAACAACACACACACACACACACACAGACACACACGTCAAAAGCACTATGGCAGGGGAATCGTGATTCGCGTGCACAGGGGAAGGTGTGGCGTCACCCGCTCCTGTGCAAAAGTGTCGATGCTGTGCGGCGGCCGGGATACCGTTGTCACGCCTGCGAAAGTCGACACAAAAATGTAGTCGTGACATCCGCTTGCGATCGGCGCGCTCGTCTGGTACAGGGCTGTGATGAGTGGCTCGCCGCATGCCGTCCCGAGACCCGCCGGCGGAGAAGCAGCCTGCCCACGCATCGCTTGAAGTGCCGCAAGCTCCGCGGCAGCCGTTGCGACACCCTCGGCCGCGCACGAGCCGGCCATAATGCTGCGCAGTGCAGGGGCCCCGCCGCGCACAACGCGCTCTGCCGCCTGCCATTGCGGCGGCAGCACGCCGTCAGCGCGAACGAGAAAGTGCACGCGGCGCCGCTTTCCGGCATCGCCTGAACCGGCCGGCCATTGCAGGCGCACAACCACCGCTTGCGTGGCGAACGTGTCGAGCGGCTGGCGCAGCAGCCACCACCCGTCTGAGCCCTTGGACGACAGCTCCAGTTCCTGTCCCGCAGCTGCCCCGCTGCAGTCGAGGAACGCGCGCACGTGCTGAAGCGGTGCTTCGTGTGCCGCGTGCTCAATGTGGACGCCAAGCACCTCCTGCACGGCACACGCACGCTGGGCCGATGCGGAGACAACAGCACTGCACGTCTGTGGCACCGCACTCGCGGCTGCGCCCTCGTCGTTATCGGCATTGCTGCAGATGTGCGGCGGGACGACAAACAAGGCGGGCACGGTCTCTGGCACGCCGGCGCTTCGCGTGGTCAGTATCGCGTACGGCGCGGAGTCTGGCGGAAAAAAGAAGCTGCCGGCGAGGCACGCATGTCGGCAGCGCCACTGCCGAGCGTACCCGCGCTTCTCGCCCCAAATTAGCGAGCTCAAGACGTGCACCACGCTGCAGTGAAACGGCGTGCCCCAGTCCCGCACGCGCTCGAAGTCAACGTTGACGATCAGCGTGCGGCACGGTGCCGGTGGCTCAGCGGGTCGGTCGCCTGCTCGCGGCTGCAGCACCTCGCACGCGGCGAAGGCCACCACGAGAGGCAGTTTGCGGAGGTGAAAGGCAGAGATGGGTAGCGCATCGGCCACGGCCGTGCACTGCAGCGCGGCCTCAAGCAGCAGCGGTGCTAGGTTGACGTACGCCACCTCCGTCAGGCGCACCGTGGCGTCGCGGCTGACAAACATGAGACCCCGTGACGCCGTGCGTGAGAAGGCGTCTGGCAACGCCTTCAAACTCCGGACCGTGCCCCCCTGCAGGCACCACACGTCGGTGCGCTCATCTGTGGCGATGCGCTGCGCAACGGCGGCCCAATTGTTCTCCGTGGTGTGGAAGTTGAGCTTGTACGTGGCGACCTGCAGCGTCGCGGCAGTCGCAGCGGCGCCCGCCATGGCGCACACAGATTGCAGAGAATAAAGGAAAACACACACAGACGACGGTGAGAGCACGCCTGGCGTAGAGAGTGTCAGAAAGGGAGGCGGAGGGGGAGGAGGGAGCATCAAGACAGTGTAGATGCGCAGCGCACGGCGGGGCTGCGTGACGTGAAAGCGGTGCATAGGGAAGCCACGACGGCAGCAAAGTCCGCGCATTGTGTGGATGCTGCGTCTGCACGCCCTGCAGCTGGGAGAGCGGTGCAGGGGGGGGAGCAGCGGTCGCTTTGACGGCGCTTGATTCCGCGTACACGGAGCCGCAGAGCGCGTTTCTGTCTCCTGCCCCAGTGGTCGGCGTCGAGCCTCTCGGACGATGCGCGCAACTCGCGTCTAAATTATGTCGACCTCCCCGCGTCGCACGTGTAGACGGGGCGTGAGTGGAAATAGGAGACGTGCAAGGAGTTGCGGGAGGGGGGGGAGGTGGAGGGCAGAGCGCGGCGCGCCTGCCAAGGTGAGCGGTGGCACCATCGCAGACGTGGGAGGGAGCAGCGGGGGAGCAGGAGGGGTGAGGTGACGTGGCAGCTACGCGACGGCGCACCAGTGGTGCTTGCGTTTCCTCTTCTTTCCGGACGCGGCCGCTGGGGCTGGAGGTGCGGCGGTCGTCGGCGCTACGGCTGCACCGCCACCTGCCGTCTCCTCTGCAGACTCAGAGAGCTGCGCCGGCGCGCCGGCCCCCGCTGACGCGGTGCGGACGGCGCGCACGAGCTGCTCGAAGACGCGCTGGGCGGCCTTGTGGTCCCGCGCTGTGACTTCCATGAACGGCGCCCGCAGGTCCGCCGCCCACTGTACCCCCGTCTCGGCGCTGACGGCGCGGTAGGCGTCCTGGTCTGCCTTGTTGGCCACCACGACGCACGGCGCGGGACGGCCGGCACGGATGCGCTGCAGGTGGGCGTACAGGCGGCGGGCGCTTTCGAAGCTCTCCGCGTCGGTGATGCTGTACACAAGTACAAAGCCGTGGCCTTTCCTGAGATACGGATCGCGCATCGCCTCGAACGCGTCCTGCCCCGCGGTGTCCACCACCGTCAGCACCGCGGGCTGTCCATCGACGGAGGTCGTTTTGCGGTAGACGTCCTCGATGGTGGCGTCGTGCTGGTCGACAAAGTGACCCTGCACGTACTGGATGGTGAGGCAGCTCTTGCCCACCCCACCACTGCCGAGCACCACGACGGGAATGTCAGGCATGCCGCACGCACAGCTGTGCAAGTGTGCTTGAACGGGTTTGTGCGCGTGCGTACGTGTGCGCGGCAGGTCGCGGCCACACCCGTTTTTCCTTATTCCCTACCTTGTGTGAAGCGAAAGATCCGTGAGGAGAAGTGCGACAAGAGAAAAGCGGATCTTTGCGTGTGCTGCATGAGGCGTGGATGACCAGATGTCATAAACCCGTGTGCAGCTGTAGATGGGCGACTGGAAAGTCGACGGAGGAGGTGCCCACCACCACACACGTCATTGGCGACGCACGGCTGACCCAGCCAGCCCCTCTTCACTCTTTAAAGGAGAAGCGTCCGTTGGCTGTCCACACACGCCGTCGAGACCGTCCGCTCCACCTCATCGCCTCGGCGACGCGCACTCCCTTCAGTTGTGCTGGCTTTCGCCACCACAACCCGTCCAGGCGTCTGTCCCGGACGTCAACAGAAGCTCTTGCACCACCTCTGTTCGTTCTCTTTCTCGTTCTTTTTTTTTTTCTTTGCTTCGCCACCGTCGCGGCAACAGCAGCGCTTCAACGCACCCAAGGCAAAGGGGGAACAAACACGCCCACCATCAAAGGCAAGCGTGCAGGTGCTCCAGCGGGAACGGCGTGTATGCGTCGGCGTGTCTGTGTAACACGCGTGCGTTTGTGCGCAGGTTGGCGCGCCGCTGGACACGGGAAGTGCAACACACGCAACGAGAAAGAAAAGCGGTCTCAAGCTCGCTCGACGGCCATTGCAGTGGCAGGCAAGGAGGCCGCGTTGTAGACGAGACCGCGTCGCTGGGTGGTGCGTTTATAGAAGAGGTACGCTACCGGAACAGCGAGCAGGTTCACGGCCATGCACACCATCAGCGCTGTCGCGATGCAGTGGACGCCGTTGCAGTACTCGTTGTCGTCAGCCGGCTGTTGCATCTTGTAGTGGTCGTAGATGGGTGCGAAGAGGGCCATGTTAAACAGCAGCGGCGACAGCATGCCAGCCGTGTACAGGAAGCTGTAGTGCTTGCCGCAGTTGGTGGTCGTGAAGAGCGCCGTGACGATCAGCACCGTGCTGCCCCACGATAACCCAACGCCGAGGCCCACCACAAAGAAGGGCACAAAGAGCAGCTGCGCAGGAGCGATGAGAAAAAGGGGAAGACCGACGACGTTCAGCAGCGGCGCAAGTGGCAGCATCACAGACACGGGAATGCGGCGGCGCGCCAAGTACGGGTAGAGGCTACCCACGGCGATGCGACCCAGCGCGCTGGCTACGCCGTAGATGGAGACGAAGACCGTGTTGACCGTCAACGAGAAGGAGTCGCCTGCGATGGCGTGGTAGATGAGCGGGCTGTTGGTGGACACCACCGTCATGCAGCCCCACGCGCCAAGACAGACGAACCACATCATCCACAGCTCGCGGTGGCGCAAGTTCTCGTGCATAGGCAGACAGTTCAAGTCGTACAGGGTTGTGGCCGCCGCGCCGCTGGCACCGTCGCCGTCGACGCTGGGGATTGCGCCGTACTGCGGCGCGGAGTACAGCGGGGTGCCCTTCAGCGTCGGGCTCACCGTCTCGTCAGTGACGGGCAGCTCCAAAAAGATCTCGGCGTGGCTCGTCGCGTCCGAGCCCCGCCTCGCTCGATCGGCGACCACGGGTGACGCGGCGACAGGCGTCCCGGGTATCATGGGCGGCAGCGCACTCGCAGGCCGTGACGCGGCGTTGCTGCCGGCGCGTCGGTTCACCTCGTAGCTGGGTGTGACGAAGATCATTGCCGCGAAGGAGATGCAGAGGAGGATGGTGCCGCAGCCGATGGCGTAACGCGCGACGCTGTCCACTTCGTCCACGAAGTTCTCCACCAGGGTCACGACAAGCACAAAGATGACGCCGAGGCAGAGAATGCCGGTGCCAACGTTAAACGGAAGCGAGAACATGCGCGGCTCACCGCCGCCGCGGTCGCGCGTCTCGTCGTCTTCGACGTTGATGCCGACGCAGCCGGTTGCCGGCGTGGGCAGGCGCAGGTACAACACGCTCAGCACCCCCGCCACGACGGAGTAGAGAAAGAGGAAGGCAAAAAAAGGGGCGATGCTGGTGAAGCGGGTCTCGAAGAAGGCCAGGTACAGCTGCGCAACCAGCGAGCTGCCCAGACCCATGAACGTCTTCTGTATCAGAATGACGCGGCCCTGGTAGCAGGCAAACGACTTCAGGTTTGTCAAGACGCTGCCGGTCTCGTAGAAGCTTGCGGACAGCTGCGAGAGCCCGTAGAAGAAGATGACCACCACGAAGCTCGGCGAGTTGGCGCTATTGAAGATGTAGTACATGCCAGCCCAGCCGGTGGCGTTGAGCACTGTGCCGGCCAGAAGCGTGGCGGTCGGGCCCTTGCGGTCATACAGGAAGCCGGTGGGCAGGGAAAAGTAGCTGAGCAGCACCCCAATCGTGGAGAGGATGTTCAGGCGAACGCCGTTGTAGCCGTCCAGCACGACGAGGTACGGGGCGAAGATGCCGAAGCAGAAGCACGCGCCGTTGTTGATGCAAATGAGGATGCCGATGCAGAACTGACAAAACCACGCCTTCTCAAGGCTGTAGCCGAGGAGGCTCACCGGGTAGGTGGCGCCCGGCCGCCGGTCCGCAACGTCCGAGCCCATGCGAGGCTGCGAAACTCAGGAAGGGGTGCAGGAGGGCGGTGCGATACCGAGAGCAAGAAAGCAGCCGTTGCACGTTACAGAGGTGGGAAAGTGGGACGATACCGCGTGAGGGACGTGCGCAGGCGGCGCGCACAAACGTCCACGCACGGCGCGCCAGGCAGCGAGGCGATGGAGAACAAGAGGCGGGGGTGCGCGTGAATAGGCGGTGGCTGCACAGATCCGACAGGGGGGGAAGGCGGGGGAAGAGAGGAGGAACGACAGCGATGACAGGACCAGGTGACGGAGCGAGGGACCCGCGCAGCAAGGCGCTAGCGTCACGCAGATGCGGTGTGCGCAACAATGCCCCATGTCCCTGCGCGCTTGGTGTTTTCCTTTTTTGGTGCACGGTGCACGGGTGCAACGTCGGTTGTTGGTGTGCGCTGGCAAACTCGCGGGCTACCATGTAACGGCGCACGATCGTGCTTTGCGTGCTGTGTAGCTAAAACCGTTTTCGAAGTGCTCTGGAGGCGGGTAGGCGCAGCCCACTAGATCTACACTACATCATGTGCCTGAGTTGCGCACGCGCGCAGCGCGACTACGTACATGGCACGGAGACGCGGACACGGGGAAAAAGAAAGACACCTGCAGGCACGTCACTGCGAAGCACGACGTGCGATCGAAAGAGGAGGAGAAGGGGAGAGGGGAGGCGCGTGTGTGACAGCGCCGTGCCTTTAGCCTATGCACGGGGACGAGCTCTAAGGGGAGAAGCAACACCCGGACAGACCCGGAGGCCCCTATTTACATGTGACGAGCCCGCATCCGCTGCAGGTCCAAAGTGAAGCACCACCGCCGCGGCATTGACAGAGCAAACGGAGCAGCCCCCTACAGCACCGGGACATCGAGGGCTTCATCGGAATCGGACACGGCGCCGTCCTCGGCCTGCTCCTGCTGCCGCTGCTCCTCCGTCGGGGGCTTGTACGGGTGCTGAAGCTCCGGCTTCTGCAGCATCCAGCCAGCGCACTCGACGCCCTCACCCAACTGCTCCGCGTGCGTGTCGTCGGTCGTGCACCACCACACACCCACCTCCACCACACCCCCCTCATGCACAATGGCGACGTCGGAGTCGGTGACGCCGTACGGCTGGCTGCCGGCAAGTTCGATGGTCACCTCCGTCGTGATGCCCGGCGCCACAAACTGCCTCGAGTAGGCGGCCGACAGGTACGGCCGCAGCGGCGCAGCGATGCGCACGCGGTAGCGGCACGGCACGGTCGACGTGTTCGTCACGCGCACTGTGGCCACGTAGCGGCGGCCATGCAGGACGTTGCCGAACTCCACCTGCTGCGGCTGCACCGAGAGCAGCGGTGTGTGGTAGCGCGAGGACGCGTTGGTGCCGGTGAAGGCGTCGGTGGCGGGGCGGTACGAGCGCATGAGCGGGACTTTGCCAGAGTGCCCCGCGCCTGTGCGTGCCTTGGAGGAGGCACCGGCGGCACTCGACGAGGCCTCCCCACCTGCAGCCGGCGCCGCCATAGCGGCCATAGCGGCGGCTGACGGAGGCGTGGCGGTCTGCGCCCGTACCGCTGGGGGGTGGCTCTGGTCGTCAGCCGCGGCCGGAGACGCCGGTGCTGGCGTTTGGGGCACGGAGGGAGGGGCAAGGCGGGAGGACCAGTACCGGAGAGGGCCGGCGCCACCGCGACTCGGGCGGGGTGGCGCGGCAGGCGGGCTCGCCAAGTCCGCTGATGCTGCAGAGGCTTGGCCGGCAGTCTGCGCTTCAGACGCCGGTGACACCGTCGCGCCACCCATGGTGAGGGACGCATCGGACACGTGCGTCTCAGCACTGGCCCTGTCCGCCGCGTCCGCCGCTGCTGCCGCCGCGGATGGCCCCCCGCCTTCGCAGGTCTGCGCGAGACTGCCGGCGATGCACCACTGCGGGGTCGGCAGGGCTTCGGCCGGCGACGCGAGCAGGACGCACGTCTGCACCGTCAACGGCGGTGGCGGGGGCGCTTCAGCGCCGGCCTCCGTGAGCGGCACGAGCGCGCCCGACGACGCGCGGTTGCGCATAAGGCGGAAAGTGACGCGCGCCGATGCGGTGCCGTCGCTCGGGCCGACGCCTTCCGAGACCTCCGCTCTCCAGCTCCCGTGCTGGCGCCACCACTGCACCCACGACGCCCACGACGCATCGTCCAGCACCACCTGTTGCTGACCGCCTGGATGCACCGCGACGCACCGCACCTTGACGTGGGCAGCTGAAGCGGCAGAGAAGGTGGCGCGTGGCGGTAGCGCTAGCGCGTTGTAGGATGCGGCAGCCGGCGATGCCGCGGGCGCCGCGACGCTGGGCTGCCTGATGGGGAGCTGCAACGCTGCCGCCACGCCCAGGTGCAGCGGTTCCACCTTCGCCCCTGCGGCTGAGGGGCGCACGTCCTCGCCCTCTTCGGCGCCGGCGACAGCACGGTGGAAGCTTGGACTGGCGAACTCTGCAAGCAGCACCGCCTCGGCCGGTCGCTTGCGCGGCCGCTTGTACGCGGTAGGCAGCACGAGCTGGCACGAACGCGGCTCTGTGGCAGCCAGCGACTCCTCAAAGCACCGCCCAAACGGCGACACGCGGTACACATGCGTGTCGCCCACCCGTCCGACAGCGCCGCCGTAGGCGCAGTCCACCACGAAGACACCGCCGCCACTGCTGTGCTGCGTGAAGAGGGTGAGGCGGCAGCTGCGCAGCGCCAGGGACGCGGCGACGCGGACGTCTGCAGCAGACGCCTCGCCGTGGCCGCCGCCACGTCGGAGAAGCGCAAAGCTCTCGGACTGCGGCTGGTACGCGAACCGCTCCCCGCCACCGTTCTCCTCGTCCACGGCGAGCGCCAGCTCCGCCGCAGCGGCGTCGCAGTACACCACCGGCACCCCGTCGAAGCGCCAGCGCCACTCCCCAGCCACCGCGCCCTGCTCCACCGCCGCACCGGGCCCGAAGACGATGCTGCGCACGCGGCCCAGCGGCGACGGCCTCAGACTCGGCTGCTCCTCCCCCTCCGCGCCGCCGCTGCAGATGAGCTCCAGCTGGTGCCCGTCCTCCCGCTCCACCCGCCGCACCTCCGGCGCGGTCACGGCGGTCGCCAGCCCCACCTCGAGCTGCCGCACCATCCGGCCGCGCGCACAGCCCTCGCAGAGGGTGCAGCGCCCACTTGCCGCGACAAGCAGCCGTGCCCGCTCCGTCGCCGCCACGTAGCTTCCGTCGCGGTGCAGCAGCAGGCGCACGCCAGACGGCAGGTCTGGCGAGCAGAGCTCGGCCACGCCGTCAAGGTAGACGACAACGCCGCGCAGCCTCTGCAGTACCACAGTCGTCAGCTCGCCGCCGTACCACAGCTGCACCGTGAGCAGGCTGCGGTGCGGGAGCGGCTCGCTGAAGTTGCTCGGCGGCAGGCAGCGCACGCGCACCCCAGGTACCCCCGCGTCCGACGCCGTTGCCGTCATCACGCACCCGTGAATAGGGAAGCTGGCGTGCACCTGCATGACGGGCGGTGCGGCAGCAGTGCCCGCCGCGGTGGGGCTGTCCGCCGCGGCTGGCAGCGGGGGCAGCGCGGCCAGGAGGGATTCCGTGATTTGCTCCAGCGTCAGCTGGCTCGCCGGCGCCGTCTTATCGCGCGCTTTCGTTGCCTTGCCACCGCGACTGAACTGCGCCTCGTACTGCGCCACGGCCGCCTCCTTCGCCGCCGCCACCGCTGCCGCGTGCGCCGCGTGCGCCACGGCCCGCTCGTTGTCGGCGACCACCTGCGTCATGACGCGCAGGTGCCGGCCGACGGCCAGACAGCCGCGTACGCCGGACGCTACCGTCGACTCCGGCAGGGCCGCTGCCGGGCTGGCGTCGCCGGTGCTCGTGCCAGCCGCGTTGCTGCTTTGCGGGTACGAGGCTGGTGGGCACTCGAGCATGAAGCCCGCCTCCACCCTGGCGTCGGTGTCCCGGATGCGGCAGTCCACCTGCGCCCCGTTGGCGGCCGTGCGCGCCACTTCAACGACCGTGCCGTCCTTGGCCTCCATCCACTGCGTTTCGGTTGCCACGGCGCGACACGACGCGGGGCCGCACAGCAACTCCTGCACCGGCGGCCGCGTGTGGCAGAGGCGCACCTGCTCCAGCACGCGGCGGCGGCGCAGCTGCTGGGCGATGACGTCGACGTGGTCCGTCACGGGCCCCGCGGGGGTGGGGACGGGGCGGGCGGCCGGCGTCGGCTTTGTAGCCACGGGCACCATGCCAGCAACGTCGGAGTCGTCGCTGTGCCGGTCCGATGCGTTGTCCTCTGACGAGTCCTCGGGCTCCTCCTCGTCTTCTTCGTCCGCCTCCTCCTCGTCCGTTTCGTCGTCTGCGATGGAGGACGGGGCGTAGTGGCGGCCCTCGGCGTCGAGGAAGTCCTCCTCCGCGAAGTACCGCGGAAACGTCGTCGGGCAGCTGAGGAGGTAGGTCGTGTGCTGCGTGCGCGGCACCCCGTCCTCGACCGCCGTGGGCTGGCGCAGGCACAGAAAGACGCTGTCCATCCACCGCCGCACCGCCACGTCCCACCCCTGCTGGTCGCGCCGCACTAACGCGGCGCCGAGCCAGTGCAGCGCGTCGCCAGCCCCGGGCGTGGTCGTCAGCGCTGTCGTGACCGCCGGCAGCGCCGCCGCCCCTGCGCAGGCGCCCACAACGTCCGCCAGCGCCGCCTCGGCACACGGGGCGTCGAGAGCCGGCGCGGGGGTGACGAAGTCGGCCAGGCACTCAAGCCGTGCGGCGACAGTGCCCTCCTGCACTGCCGCGAGGTCGGTCGCACACGACGGCGGCGAGGCGCCCACCGCCGTGGCGATCGTCGTGCGGCACAGCGCACACGCGGCACGGACGTCCTCGCTTAGCTGCGCCGCCGACGTGTCCGCGGCTCCGCGCAGCGTCGACGGCCCCTGCAGGGAGGAGACTTGGCACACGCACGCGCACAGGCACGCCTGCACCGCGGGCGCCGCAGCGATGGGGTTTTCTGCGTCCGCGTCGACAGCTCCGGTCGCCGCCTTCACGCCGGTGGCTGCGCACCACCGCTGCATGAACGCGCGGTACTCGAACTGCTCCGCCGCGACCTCGTCCATCCTGCGGGGCTGCGCGGGCGTCGTTGGCGGGTCGGCCGTCGCGGAGGCTGGAATGCTCTCCTCTCGCACTCCAGGGCCGCCCGCGGCGCCACCGCTCCTGCGCTTGCTAGGGCGGCGGTCCGCTGCGGCGGCGGCGGCAGCTGCTTCGTCCACAACAGCCGCCGCCGCCGCCGCGTCCACGTCGATGAGAGGGGTGTACAGCGGCACCTGCACCAGCGCCCGGCGCCCACGCCACGCGTCGTAGCGCACCCACGAGCCGAGCACGCGCAGCACGAGGCTGTGAACCGTCGACAGGAACTGCGCCGTCGGCACGGCGGGGCGAAAGACGGACGAGCCTGTGGCACCTGCGCCGGTGGCCTCCGTGGGGTAGGCGACGCGGTGCAGCAGGACGTTCTGGATAGCCGCGTCGCGCGGCTGACCGGCGACAGCCCTGTTGAAGGACGCCACGACGTCCTCGACGTTGCCCCCGCTCAGCACTGCCGTGCCGAGCTGCTGCTGCTGCTGCTGCTGCTGCTTAGCGGCACCCGAGGCAGTCACCGCCGCAGCCCCGCTGGCAGCAGCCCCACGTGCCTTGCTGCGGTCGCCAGGGAGGTGCGGGCTGGTGCTCGCGAAGCTGCTCTTGCGCCCCACCACCCCCGGCGTGCCGGCGAGCTCGCGAATCGGGCACGCCGCGTCGAGCAGCAGCACCGCGGCGACGCCGGGTACGTCGCGGGCAACGCGCGAGACGTCGACGACAGAGAGCGGCACATGCAGCACGCACACGCACGGCGGCAGGCGCCCGGTGCCGCCGCTCTCTTGGTTCGTGCCGTCCAGCGAGCCGTCGTCGTCGTTGTCGGAGCCGCTGCGCCCGTTCAGTTCCGCCTGCGCCGCGGCGAGGGCCTCCGCGGCGGACAGCCCGTCCTCCATGTAGTCCGCCTTGAGGGCGGCGAGCTGCGCGGCCCTGGCGTGTTCAGCAGCCTGCCATGCCTTGCGCCGCGCCGCTGCGATTTTGGCCAGCGCGGCTTGCACGTTGTTGGAGAGGCGGTCCTGCGGGGTGGCCGTCGCCGAGTGCGCCAGTGCGTCGCTGAAGCGCGTCTTGCGTCCCTCGCTCGCCGCACCCGCGCCATCGACCGCGGCTGCTGCGCTGACAACGTAAAAGTCGCCGCTGCGGAAGCGCGGCTGCAGCTGGCGTGCGACGGCGGCGGCGTCGATGTTGTCGGGGGTGTGCGAGCAGAGCAGCAGCACAGTGGGCCGGAACTGATCCTCCACGGCGCCCGGCGTCGTCGGTGGCGACTCCATTGTGCAGGAAAAAAGTGGAAAGAGAGCGCGAAAGAGCGTCAGCCGTGAGTGCCGCAATTGTGATGCTCTTGAGGAGCGCGACAGCACGGGGACTTCAAATGCGAGAGTGGCCAGTTGGGAGCAGAGGGTCAAGAACGACAAGGTGGAGATGAAGGAAGAGGGGAGGAAGGGGGGGGGGCGAAGCGCGCGTGTTCTTGCGTGTGAAGGAGCGGCAGAAAAAAGGGAAGAAGGAAAAGAGGTGTAGGCGAAGGCTCGGCTGTATCCGTGGCTGCCACCTGACGCTGCGGTTCGAGTCGTCCGCTCCAGGTAAAGCCGACTACAGGGAACAGAAGGAGCGCGGCATGCACACAAGGGAGGGAGGGAGGGAGGGGTGGGAGAGAGAGGGACGGACGGAGAGTGGAAGGGCATCAGAGGTCGCCGTCGCGGTCGCCGCGGAGGCGTGCGCACGTCGTTGCGTCCGCGACGCTGCATTTTTGTTTTCCTTTCGACGGCAGACGAAAACCCCTGTTCAGCTCATGCGGAGCCTCAGCTCGCCTTCGCACGTGTCTTACCCATTCGAATGTGCCCTGGCGGCAATGCCAATGCGACGAGACGCGCACACTGCACAGAGGCTGCATTTTCGGTGCGTCTCTTCTCTGGAAGCCCAGCAGAGGAGGCTTCACGGTGATAAGGTCATGAAACGACAAGACATGACGGGGCTGGTTACACGGGCAAACAAACAAACAAAAAAAGGCGCACGGGGCGACGCAATCCACTGAGCCCACGCATGGGGCGTGCCCACAGCCACAGGTGCGGAAAGGGGGAATAAAAGAGGAGACGTCTCGCAACGGTCGCCCGCTGCCTTGCACCGGAAGAAAGGCCCACTAAACATCAGCGCAATGGCATAAAACGCAAACCCTGGCACATGCACTCCAGCAGCACCACAAACTGATACGGCGCTTGATGTTGCAAGCTGCCTGTTTCCCTTCTTTCTCCTCTCACATCCTTGTGGCTGGCAGACAAAAGGAGCGCACGCATCAACGGCGTACACTCCCGGCCGCCTTGATGCGCCTAGCCCGCTTCCACTACGCGGCGACACGATGACGGCGTCTTTCCAGGGCGCAGCGGCCACTCGCACCGCGCGGTCCGACTCACAGCTCGCCAGCAAATGACATCTGAGGAGAGACACAATAGAAGAGCACAGCTGCAGCCGCCACAGCCGCGTAGAGCACCTTGTGCGTGCGGGTGTACACAAGTGCGTAGAGCATCAGGGGAATGCTGATGTAGCGCACCGAGTGCTTGCGGTCGCTGAAGTACTCCCGCATGCAAATGCGCAGCGGGGCCGCGAACAGCTTCACCACCTGCGTCACGTGCCCCAGCAGCCGCGCCACCTTGGCAGCGTCGCCGTGCGCCTTGCCGAAGGAGCCGTGCGCCGCGGCAGCCGCGAGCGCCGTCAGAATGCCGGCGGGGATGTCGACGGTGAGAAGTGTGACGGGGTAGAAGACGGCTGGGCCGTGGTCGGAGGCGGCGGGCACTGCCGCGCAGCCGCCAAGCAGCACGAGGCCAGCGGCCAGCATGAGCTTCTCCTCCGCCGTGCCCGCCAGCACCCCATTCGACGGCCAGCGCTGCGCCGCCTTCTTGGCCGCTGCGACAATATGCGGCATGACGAGGAGCTGCAGGACGAGGTTGAAGCAGAGGTGCGCGCCTGTGAAGGAGTAGGGCAGACCAAATGCTGGGGCAATCAACGCGTACATGACTTGGTTCACCGAGGTGGCCAGCATCGCCGCGACAAGCACGGCCATGGCCCGCCACGCGGTCGCAGGAGCACGCGTCAGTGTCGGCAGCCACCGCGCGTAGTCCTGGCTCACGCGCGCCATGACAACCGTGCCGCGAGTCCCCTGCAGGAGGCGAAGAAGAACGAGCGTCGCGGCGACCGCCTCGACCGCGGCGAAGAGGTACGCAACCTGGATCGCGTCGGCCATGACGTCGCCGGCGACTCCCGTGCAGAGCATGCCGGCCATCATGCCGTAGCGCGCGGCCGCCCCCACCTGGCTCTCGGGCATACGCAGGGCCTTGGCGGTGAGCGCGAACAGCGTCTTGTCGTGACGGAAGAACCCGTTGATGAGCCGCGAGGCGAAGTAGAGCGCCAGTGCGCCTCGTGAGAGGCTCAGCCCCACGACGGCAGCGCTGCCGGTGGTGCAGACCAGCGTGAGGTACAAGAGGGCCGGGGCGCTGAGCCGCGTTGTGAGCTGCTCCGCCAGCAGCGTCGTCACGAGCTGCGGCACAAGAAAGCAGAGCTGGTAGGCGGCGAGGTAGCTGCCGGAGGGGAAAGACACGAAGGCGCCTTGCGCCACCATCACCGGCACACCAGAGACCGCCACGGCGCCGTCGAGGAACGCCGCCAGCGTAATGAGCGGCTCGCGCGCCGTCTGCCCTGCGGGTGTGGGTGCGGCTGCGGCTGCAGCTGACCGTGCCCGCTGCCCACCCTTCCCCGCAGTGGCCCCTCGCTTCGCCATGGAAAGCAGTGTACAACGTCGACGATTGGTGTTGAGCGTGTCGGGGTTCAAAAAAGTGAAGCCCTCGTGTGTGTGTCTGTGTGAATGCGTGTGCACGTCTGTCAGCGTGTGTGCGCAGCGGGGCTGGAAGCGGAGGAAGGGGGGGGGGGCAGACTGAGCTTTGGAGAGCGGCGAGTGCGAGGCAGGTGTGTCAGGCTGGTCGCCGGAACGATGAACTGCTCAGGTCACACGGCAGAGCCCGCTAAGGAACACGGCAGCACACGAGACGTCCGACGCAAGGGCTGACACATTCGGGAAGCGTCAAAGAGGAAGAGAAGAAGCGCAGCAGTGCCTTCTCACGCGAAGTCTCAGATTTAGACGCAACGCAGGTCGTCCGGGTTTCTCATTTCTGGTGTGTGTGTGTGTGTGTGTGTGTGTGTGTGTTGTTGCGAGGCTCGAAGGAAGCGAGAAACATGTTGTTGTACATCCTGGTATGCAGCGTGTGTGTGTGCTGTGCGGTGGCGGCAATGGGCTTGTTGGAGTGCTTGCCTGCCCCAATCGCAGACGTCTCGTCCCAGTCACACAGAAAGACGCAGCGGGGAATGCAAAGGGAGTGCGCTGGGGCTGAGTGTCCGCCCTGCTCAGCAGGCGCCTCTGCGCACGCCTTTGCGTGTCACGCCGGCGCCACCTTGCGCTTCAGAATTTGCGTTGCCTGCGTCAGCACCAGCTCCAGCACCTCGTCGCCCTCGGCGAGCTGCTGAAGCTCCGCCACACGTGGCAGGCACTCGCGCAGTGTCACCCGCGCGGCGGGCCACTCGGCAACGTGGCAGACAAGACGCAGCATGTGCATGAGCACGTCGCGCTCGTCCTCGCCACGCATCTCTTGCACCAGCAGCGCAGGATAGCCAGCTTCCGTGGCCTGCCGCTTCGCCGACTCCAGCACAGCCACTTGCGCGGCGGCGCTGTAGACCGCCACGCGCAGGGTGAGGTTGGGGTTCTGCAGGTACGGCTGCAGCGCCGCGAGCGTGCGGCACGCCACGGCGTCGCGGCGCCCCTGCGCGTACTCGGCGGCGAGCGAGACGACCTCGGCCGCCTCAGCGACCAGCGCGACGGCCTCCGTGTGCGTTATGGCCGACGTGAGCGTGGCAATGCCGCCGAGCTTGAGGAACTCGACGTGCGCCTCCTTGACCTGGAAGAGCTGCCGGGCGGCGGAGCAAGCGAAGACCTGCGCTGAGGTGTTGGGCGAGAGGATGAGGTCGATCAGAATCGGCGTGAGGCCTCCGTCCACGAGCGCCGCCGTCACGGCAAACGCGTTCTGCCACGCGTGGCAGCTGAGGACGACGCGCAGGCCCGCAATGATCACCTCCTCGCACGTGTCGCGCAGGGAGGCGAGGATGGAGAGGAGGCACGGCGGCGTCACTGTGGACCGGCCGGTCGACGTCGTGGGCGCGTTGCTGCCGTCCTCCATCAGCAGCAGCAGCCGTTGCGTTGGGGTCTCACGGACGAGCAGCTCCAGCGCCACGCCGGCTCTCTCGCGCATCTGCGGGCTCTCGTCCTTTTCTAGTGTGGCGAGCAGGATGGGCAGGAGGTCGTACGAGAGACTCTGCACGCTGTGCTCACGCTTTTCCGTGTACAGCTCGATCAGGTGCTCCGCCGCCTGCAGCCGGACGTCGGTCCGCTCGTCCAGCAGCCAGCGTCGGACCTTGACGAACACAAACTCGCCGTACGCCTTGCTGAACGCGATGGGGCTCATGTACGGCACGTCTGGCCGCACTTCGTGGAGCTGAATGCACCGCTGATGCGCCGCATAGTCCGTGTCCCGGCGTGGGGGCGGCGCGTTGGGCTCAAGGCCCTGGCGATGGCGAATCACCTTCCACATGCTTCGGTGGCGCGCAAGCACGGGGGAGAGGCGACTGCAACAGGCAGAGTTCTGTGCGAGACACACGCACGCTCAAGCTGCCCGGACAGCCGGGTCGGCGGAGCCGCGACGAGGTGCCCCCGCCGTCGGCACCTGTCTGTTTTGGGTACGTGGGTGAGTGGGTTAGTGGGTACGCGTCTGTGGGCGTAGGCGTGTGGATGTGTGTGTGTGTGTATGTGTTCCTTTCCTGCTTGTGCGAGTACTGTGCAGAAGAGGAACGAAGGGGAGCGGGGGGCGGGGGTGGCGGGGGGCGAGAGTGAAGACGGTGACGAGGAGAAGCCGCGAGACGCCATTAAAGAAGGCGATCGGTAGAGAACGGGGTGCGGACGGGATACTGCTGGAGTGCTTGCGTGGGTGCTTGAAGGTGTTGCATCAAGCGGCATGCCGACTGGGCCTGATTTGGCGGAGGTCAGGTGCGGTGACTTAGGTTCAATAGTGACGGCGGTCCACGGGTGATGGAAGAGGAGGCGACGGACGGCGTGTGACAGCTGCGTGCGGCTCACTGCGGTGCCGTGGCGTGGCGGGCGGTCTGTGCGGCAAGCCGCTGCAACTCCGCCTTTCGCGTCTCCCTGGCGAGCTGCCGCTCCCGCTCGCATGTCTCTGCGTAGGTGAGGAAAAAGGACGGCGGCACGCCGTTCACGATGCGCTGGATCTCCGGCTCGTTGAGGGCACCCCCGTACATGCGCCGGACCGTCGCCTCTACATCCACGCGCTGGTCCTTGTCCTTGCGCCCCATCTCCAGCGCGGCAGCCGCGGCGCCGCCTAGTTCTGACGAGCTCGTCGTAGCAGCCTGGTCCAGCATTGCCGCCTCGTTGGCACGCTTCTGCGCCGCGGCAGTTGTGGGCGCTGTGATGTCTTCTGCTGCCTTCGCCTCTGCCGCGCGGCGGCGTTCAAGCTCTCGCGTGAAGAGGCCGTGCCGCTGACGGATTCCCGCACCGCCGTCTGGCAGCCGCTGCAACAGCGCGTCGTGTGCGACGAGGCGGGCGCAGCGCTCACGGTTGACCTCAATCTCCGCCGTCGCCATCTCACGGACGTCCTCCTCTGTCAGCGGCGTGGAGGCCGCGCCGCGCATTGTGACCGCACGGAGGCCTCCCTGCCGTGCTTGTGTGTGGGAAGGTGGGTGAGCTCCGAGTTGATGAAGGGGGGGGTAGGGGAGGGGAGTATGGGCGTGTGTTGAGCTGAAGAGAGAAGTGGCGATGTGATGAAACAACGACAGAAACAAAATTACAGAAGCCGAGCAGTCGGCGGCGAGGCAGTGGCACTCGTCGACGTGCGGTCGTTGTAGGAGATTTGGGCGGTGGGCAAAAGTGGAGGGCTGCTGAAGCGGGAGAGAAGTGTTGCCCGTGTGCCGGCCGCGGGTTAGCGCGGTTGCGGGCACATGAAGCGCGCAAAGGGCGAGGCGCACGGGGGCCTGCACTAGCCCAAGTCTGCAGACAGCAAGTTGCAGCAGCGGAACGTTTACGGACGCGCGCGCCTACGCTTGCAGGCGTGCGATACGGTTAGGGAGGTGGCGGGGGCGGTTTCAGCGAGTTCGGCGCACTTCAGCACAGTTGCCCTCTTCTCCTGCGGCCCACCCGCACAGTGCCTGCTCGGTGTTGACGCGCACAGGAGCTAGACGGCGTCGCTGACGCGGTTCATCACGCGCATCCCAGGCATCCCCGGCCGCTTTGAGTGTGTTTTCCTTTGTTGGCCTTCTGGACTAGGAGACGCGCGCGTTTTACCAGCGGTGAGGAGTTCAATTGTAAAGTCGGGAAAAGGCGAGGGTGAAGGGAGAGCAAAGTTCAAACACATGAGGAGATCCAACTCGGCACGAAACGCGTGGAGACGTAGAAGAAGCTGGTTTTATAGGAAGCCCACAGGTTGGGTCGTTCCGGCGTGTCCGTCCCACGGGCAGCCCACGCTCACCACCGACGTACGCGCGCGAGGAGTCGCTACAGCAGTCGACCCGCACGGCGGTGCGATGGGGTGTGACGGAGGGGGAGCGGAGGGAAAGGGAGGGGGGCGAGAGAGAAGGGAGGCAGAGAGAACAAAAAAGCGCGCCACTTGCGGGGCCCGGGAAAGATGGTCGGACTGTGGGAGCGGACGTCGTCGCGCTGAACCGGCGTGAACAAAACGGAGAAGGGGGGAAGAGAGACGCCCCCTGCCGTGGAGGCGGCCGGTCCACAACGAAGAAGGACGCGGAACTCGGCTGGGGGAGGGGGGAGGAGGGCGGTCCTGCGCAGCGCACCACACGAGGGGAAAAAAGGCCGCAACCGTGCCGCAACTGTGGGCGACTTTCACACGATGCAACCGCAGATTGGAGTTGCGGGGGTAGAGGTAAGCGCCGCCGTGTTTCCGCAACGTCGCCACAGCTTTCAGAGACCGCCCCTCCCCACCCCTCGCCTCTGTGCCGCTGTTCGTCGGAGAGAAAGACGATCAGTCGAGCGCGCACGGTTTTTGTGTTTCACTCGTTGCCTCACTGCGCGCGTGCGTGTGCCTGTGTGTGTGTGTCCTGTACATGACGCAGCCCCCCCCCCCTCTCTCCGCGGGTACTCTCTTCCTCCTCCTGCCCCGGGGGCGGCGGAGCACCGCCACAGGGAGGGGGCGAACTTGACGGGCCGTGTGGGAGAGAGGGCGGGGGCGGGGAGGGGGTTGGGGTTGGGTGGCGGTGCGACACCCGCGGCGCCAAAGGAGAACGCAGTGCAGGTACTCTTCAAGTTAGCAGGCGACCGCGGCTGCTAGTCGGCCAGGGAGCGGGAGGACACGCGCAGAAAAGAACAGGGAAAGTGGAGGAGACTGAGAGAAGTGAGAGAGACGGACACCGCACGACGGCCCTGCTTGACATGAGGGAGAAACAAGAAGCGTGTACGCAGAGCCAGCAAGACGGACACTCAAGAGAAACAGACATGCACTCAGACCAATACCGGCACAAACGCACCGACGACACCAGCGTCCACACTCGAAAGCAACTGGGCAGCAGCGTCCAACCACGGCGGCGACGCGCTCACCACCCCTAGGCAGGAGCGGTGGCCAAAACAAAGGTGAAGGGAAACCGCGGCAACAGCCAGACAATAGAGCGAGTCACCCTTCCGCCAGTGATGGAATGGGGTGGGGACCGCTCGCAGTGCGTATAGGTCGGCATGCAAGAGGCCTCACGACTTCACTAGTTTGGAGAGAAAAAAGAGAAGCACACGGGGAGTAGTGTAGTTACATGGTGCACCTCCCCGCGGTGTATGGACCCGCCGTGCGGCGTCCCTGAGCAAAGAGAACAAGACACACAGAGAACGCGAAAACAAAAAAACAAAACACACAACAGACGAGCTTGATGGTGGCGCCGGAGACGAAGAAGAGGGGGGACGCAGAGAGTGGGCGGACAGGGCGTGCCCCCTGGAGAGACAGGTGTGAAGGGGAGGGGGGAGGCACAGGTCTAACAAAAAAGTGCGCAGGAAAGCCATGCCGAAGCTTCTTGCTTGCGATGCAAAGGAGGCTTGGGGAGACGAGGGTTGGCAGGCGAGGGCAGAAGACAGAAGACGTGGTAGTACACATGAACGCAGGCGGCGAGCCATGGTGCCCAGTGTCGCACACGGTCAAGGTGATGGGAAGGGGGGTGCCGTGACGTCGCCACGCCAACTCGGCCATAACACGCAACGTGCGACACAACGGCGAAATCGGGTGCTGTCAAGGCGCGCTGGGGAGGGGGGGGAGGGGGGGGGGAGCCGACACGGAGAGAAACGGGGAGGAAACCCAACTCGCACGCACACACACACACACACACTTGCACCAACATGGAGACGAGTGAGGCTCTGTGCCGCGTTCATTTTCATCGCCCTGAAGCGCGCCGTGCTAGTAGTAGCTGTTGTACGGGTTCTGCGCCTGCTGGTAGGCGCCCGACTCGTTGCCGCCGTTGTCGTAGCCGTAGCCGTACTGGTCGCCCTGGTTTGGCTGCCCGTGGCCAGAGTTGCCGTACTGAGCTCCCGAGGCCGCATACGGGTCGTCGTAGCCGTAGCCGTGTGTGCCGCCACCGGCAGCAGCGGCGTATGGGTCCTGCAGCGGGTCCGAGTACTCGGAGGCGCCTGCGTTTCGATCGGGCTCCACAAAACGCATCGCGCTGCGCTGGCGCCCCATCGAGCTAGCGGCCTGGCTGTTCGTGCTCCGCATTTCCGACGGGTCGGCGTTGCCGGCCTTGCTACCGCCGCCGCGAGGCTGCGATTGACTCATCACCGTCACGTTGTCGTCGCCGTCGCTCCCGTCCTCGCTGCCGCTGCCGCTGCCGCTGCCGCTGCTGCCAGAGGCGCCGCTTTTCGCGTCGACGATGCCGGCCTCGAGCTTGCGCTTGCGGTACGCCTCCATGGCCGCCGAGCTCACCGCCACCGTCTTCTCGGCCGAGGCACGCCGCCGGCCGCCACGCGGAACTGCGCCGTCGCTGCCGCGGCGCTTTGCGGTCGCGTTGCCGCGGTAGTTGTGCGGCGTGGCGCGGCTCTTCACGAAGTGCACCACGCGGTCCTCGATGCCCAGCTCCTCGCGCTCCTCCTGCTGCTCGCTGATGCGCAGGAAGACCTGCTCGATCGACGTCTGCGACACGCTGTAGTCGGTGATCTGCAGCCGCTCCTTGTTCTGCTGCAGCTGCCAGAACGTCTCGGAGAGCTTCGTGTCCTGCGGCAAGGCGAAGACAAAGCGCTGCCCCTTGAACTCGTTCAGCACCGCAGCCGGGAAGTTCTTTTCCACAAAGCGCTGCACCGTAGCGCGCATGTCCTTGCGGGCAATGCGGATGCTCAGCTCGAAGCCGCTGCCGTACTTCTGCTTCAGGTGGATCTTGTCGCCGATGCAGCGCAGCGCGCCGTCCGCCATGATGGCCACCGTGTCCGCCAACTCCTCCACCTCCTCCAGGTGGTGCGTCGTCAGCACAACCGAGCAGTTCTGCGACACCTTCTGAATAGCCGTCCAGAGCCCGCGCCGCGCCACCGGGTCCATGCCGGCCGACGGCTCATCGAACAGCACCACCTGCGGGGAGCCGATCAGGGAAAGGGCCACCGACAGCTTGCGCCGGTTGCCGCCGGAAAGCTGCGCCGAGGTGGTCTTGCGGTACTCGAGGATGTCGCAGAGCCGCATCAGCCCCATGACGACCTTATCACGCTCCCCGTAGACAATACCGCGCACGCCGGCGTACAGGTAGAGGTGCTCCTCCACCGTCAGCAGGTCCAGCGTCGCGTCGAACTGCGGGCAGTACCCGATGCACTGCAGCGCCTCTTCGCTGTCACTGACGATGTCGTACCCGCAGACGTACGCGTTGCCACTTGTTGGGATGAACTCCTGGCACAGCATCGAGATGGCCGTCGTCTTTCCCGCGCCGTTCGTCCCCAGGAAGCCGAACACCTCATCCGGCAGAATGCTGAAGGCGAGGTTGCGCACGGCGACCTTGCCGTTTGCGTACACCTTGCGCAGGTCGACGACACGCACGACATCGTCGTTGACGTTCTTCTCCTCCTGCTGGTACACCTCCTTGCGCTCGTCCTCGACGTCCGAGTCCTCGTCGTCGATCGCTTCCGCCGGGGCGCTGCGGTCGTAGTCACCCTTCTGCCCCCACATGCGTCGCCGCGGGTGGTCGATGACGAGCGTTGCGATGAGGAAGATCGGAAACTCGATCGCCATGTACACGCATGGCCAGCCGACGACGTCCATGCCCCACGGGTTGGACGGCTGGTGGAGCACCGCCTGCTGCCGGTCCATGGCGAGGTTGATGATCGACTCGCCGACGCAGTAGGACGGGACAAGCCGGAAGGGCCAGCGCAGCTGCTTCGACACGTTCTTCGTCGAGTCCACCAGCGACAAGATGAAGACCATCATGACAAGCAAAAAGCCAGCAACGAAGCTGACGGCCATTGTGATCGACTGCGCCGCCGAGTGCTCGTCGAAGCCAAAGCTGACGACGTACGCGGCGACGGTGCTGCAGAGGCCGTAGACGAGGAACATCACAATCGTTGGCCCGGCCGTTTCCGCCCCGACGTACTCCTTTCGCTGGAAGATGCAAAAGATGATGATGACGAGGATGAGCGTGATGACGTACGCCGCGATGTCGAAGAGGAAGGTGGAGGCCCAGTAGACGTAGAAGCTGAGCCCCGACACGTTCTGCAGGTGCCGCGCCTTGCACTCCCGCTCCTTCACAATCCACGCGACGGGGTTCGACGGCAGGAACGTGAACGGGATCATCACAATGGCGCCGATCAAGATGGTCTGCACACCACCGCGCACCTCCGAGTCGCTGGACGAGGCGGGCAGGGAGGCGGTGCCGAGCTTGAAGGTGCGGTTCGTGTCGCCTGTGTAGAACTGCAGGATCCACGAGTAGAACTGCTGGAGGACGAGGCCACCCGAGTGGAACGCGGAGGTGTTGTAGAAGAGGAAAACGGCTGACGTCTCGTACGGCACGACGTTTTGGAGGCCCGAGTCGTTGCAGAAGATGGAGGTGTACCGCGGCATCGTGAGTTGCTTCTGCGTGTCCGTGCCGTAGTAGGACATGTCCAGGCCGTCGGCGAAGTTCGGGTCCGTGACGTTGGCGCCCTGGCTCGTGACGTTGTTGAGCTCGCCGATGTAGTCGAGGCAGCCCGACACCTGCATTTGCACCTCCTCGCCAAACATGTCGTTCGAGAAGGAGATGGTGCCGGTTTTCTTGAAGCTGACCAGGGTGAGCAGCATAGCCAGCAGGATGCACACCACCGGGCACACAATCTGGAAGCACTGCATCTTGCGGTCCCGAAGCGAGTTCCACAGCCGCTTGCCCATCATAGCCTTGAACTGCGACCAGAGGCGGTCGCGCCGGCCGGGCATCAGCTCGCAGTTCCACACGGCGTTGTTCTCGGCCTGCAGCGCCTCCTCGTCCTCCTCCACGGCGGCGTTGGCCTTGTGCTTGTTCATGTCATCCAGGGCGATCTGCAGGAACACCTCCTCAAGCGTCGTCGCCGACAGCGAGTAGCCACGTACGCCCGCGGCCTCACCGTTGTTCTCCAGCCCCGCCAGTAGCGCCGGGAAGAGCGCGATGTCGGCCATCGGCAGCTTGTACACAATGTCGCAGCCGTTGAAGCTAGACGCCGTGGCGCTGGGCACGAGCGAGAGCACGAGCTTGTCCACGTCCTCGGCTTCCGCGTCGGGGTCGATGGAGATGCTCATGTTGTAGCCCACGCCCAGCCGCGACTTGAGGAACATGCTGCTGCCCGAGCACTGCAGACTGCCGTGACTCATGATGCCAATGCGGTGCCCGAGCAGGTCGGCCTCGTCCATGTAGTGCGTCGTCAGCATGATCGTGTGCGCCTCTGCCATGCGCCGCAGCAGCTCCCACGTGTACCGCCGCGCGCCCACATCCATGCCAGCCGTCGGCTCGTCCAGGAAGATCAGCGGGCTGCGCCCGACAAACGCGATGGCCACGGAGAGCTTGCGCTTCATGCCGCCGGAGAGGGCCCTGGACGGGTACTCGATCTTCTCGAGAAGGTCGACCTCGCGCAAGATCATGCACACGGCGTTCTCCAGCACCGGTCCGTAAAGCCCCTTGATCTTGCCGTAGTACTCGAGATGCTCGCGACACGTCAGCTCCGGCCACAGGATGTTGTGCTGCGGGCAGAACCCGATCTGCTGCCGAACCTGATCCAGCTCCGTGCGCACCGAGTAGCCGCTGATGTAGCAGTCGCCCTCGTCCGGCTCGATCATGCCCGTCATCATATTCATCGCCGTCGTCTTGCCCGCGCCGTTGTGCCCCAGCAGCACAGCGATCTCCTTCTCGTTCATGGCCCAGTACAGGTTGTTCACCGCCGTGAACTTCTTGCCGCCGCGCGAGTACACCTTGCGCAGCCCGACGATGCGCACCGTCGCGTCGGTGTCGTCCGTGTCCTCGAAGACGCCGTTCTCGGCGCGGCCGTCCTCGTTGTCGCCCGTCATGAGGTTGTCCCGCTTGCAGCAGCAGCAGCACAGCGCCTTCACCGGGTCGATGATGAAGAACAGCGGGTGCTTCGTGGTACCCCAGTCCTTGGGCAGCACCGCGTCGAAGTAGAGCATGAGGATGTAGTAGCCGACGAAGTCGGCGGCTAGCAGCACGTACAGGATGTAGCTCTGCGGGGAGAGGGCGGGGTTGCGGAAGTCGCCGGAGCCGAACCCGGTGCCGACCTCGAGCGTCATCATGTTCGACAGCGCCGAGGCGAACGCCGTCGGCGACAGCACCGACACGCCAATGACGACGCTGGGCGACGCACTCGTGAAGGCGAAGGTGGGCACCGAGAGAGCGAAGAAGATGAGCGGCGCGAGCATCGAGGCGAGTCGGGCCTTGCTGAAGAAAGCGGCGATGAGCCCCGACAGCGGGATCGTGCTGAGGGCGAACATGTAGAAGGTCAGGAAGATGATGAAGGCGTCACTGCTGGGCATGAACGTGAGCTTCAGCAGGACGACAATGACGATGCACTCCGCCAGGTACTGCAGGGCGTAGGTGACGAACCACGACAGGTACAGGGACGTGTTGCTGAGCCCCATGATCAGCATGGCCTCGCGGATGCGCAGCTCCTTCTCCAGCACGATCTTCTTCGCCAGCTGCGACACGGGGTACAGAAAGGAGAGCACCAAGATGAAGGCGATGAGCGGGGACGCGGTGTTGAGCAGCGTCTTCTCCGTGTACGCTTGGAAGCCGAAGGAGGCGAGGTACGGGTGGACGAGGGCGCCGTCGGTGTAGCCGATGTTCTGCATGTAGGCCTCGTACAGCACCTTCTGGAGGGTGTTGAAGCCCGACGTGATGTACATCTCGGCCCGGTCGAACTGGAAGCCGCCGGGGTAGCTGGCATCGACGACGCTCGTGAGCGCCGGGAGCGCGGTGGAGTTCATGTGCAGCACGACGTCGAAGTCGGTCGCGTTGAAGGCGTTGATCTCAACAATGGCCCAGTGGTAGTCCACGGTGTCCTTCACGTAGTTCTCCGCCGCCTCGACCGTGTCGAAGATGCCGCCGTAGATGTAGTTGAAGTACAACGAAGTGTTGTTGAGGTAGTCGATCAAGAAGGACGGCACATTCGCTCTCGGGGCGAAGTACAGCTTGCCCGAGGCCATGATGGAGTTGTAGCGTGTGCTGGCTATCAGCCCGGCGGCGGCCAGCGTCAGGGACGACGCACTGTCCGAGGTGTCGACGTACGACTTGCGCGCCGTCCACTGCATGAGGATCATCGTGTCAAGCGGCGGCGTCGATGCGGCGTTGCCCAGGATGGCGTTGACCCAAATGCCGACAAGACCGGAGCCGCCCATCGTCGTGTTGTAGCACAGCCCGTGCACCGGCAGGCTGGACTCGTCGCCGCTGCAGTTGTACGGGTAGGACACGTTGTTGCAGTCGCCCAGACCGGGGACGATGCCCATGGTGACGTTGTTACACGTCACGTACTGATAGAAGGTCGGAATGATGGCCGAGGACACCTTCTCGAAGTTGAGCTCCTGCGTTTCGGGGTAGTGAACATCGCCGAAGGCGGCCCACAAAATGATGCAGCCAACGACGAAGAGCAGCGGAATGAGAACCTCGAGCAGCGTCGCCGCCTTCGCCCGCTGCTTCTGCTGAATGGTGCGCTCCATGGTGGCGAGAAACTGGTCGGTGAAGGTGCCGCCCTTCTCGTTGGGCTCGATGTCAAGGTATTCCTCGTCCGTCACCTCGCGGCGTGAGCGGGCCAGCGGCTGAGCCGGCGCCTGGGGTGTCGCCTGTTGGCCATCCCTCATGGGGCCCCGCACGGATGCCACGGCGTGCATGCGGGAGTTGTCAGCGATCTGAACATTGCGCTGGTAGATCTGCCGCCGACTCTCGTCGACGAAGACGCTGCGCTGTGCCTGACGGCGGCCCATTGTGAGGCACTGGTGTGTTAGTGTGTCGGTGTGTGTGTGGGGGGGGAGGGGGGCGGAGGCAGAATCAGAAGAAGAGGACCAACCAGTGGGGACGGGGATAGGGGGGGGGGGATGGCACAGGGAAGCGGAGGAGAGGGCAAGCTGCTGTGTTGCGGTCACCGATAACCGTCTCGTGCGCCGGATCCCGAAAAAACAGGCGAAATAGGCAACAGCAGTGAGACACCCGTGAAACGTAGACGCAGAGCAATATGTCGAAGAAAAGCAAAGCAAAGGAAACGCCAAGAGTACAAAGCTGCGCAGCGGCCCTCCTCGACACGTCAATTTGAACGTGCAGACAAAAACAGACACACAGACACACGCACTAACAAGCACACTAACAAGCACAGTGAAATCAACCAAAACGGACACAGCAGCAATAAAAAAAAAGCGAGTTAAGGAAAAGAAGGCGGCCAGGGGCTTTGCACAGAAGAAACTGGTCGGGTAGGCGAAGCACACAACGCAGGGACAACTCTGGGGAGGCGCTCTCTCACGCGACGCGAAGAACGCGACAGGGGGAAGGAGGAAAAGAGGGGGGAGGTGGGGCCAGCAGCTGAGGGACCGTCCACCACAGAGCGCGAGGGGCAGGAGAGAGAGGGAAAACAATAAGAGATGCGGTGAAGCAGGACGAGGCAAAGGCACAAAGAGAAGCAGAGCGCCACGAAAGTAAAGATTGTCGCTGCGATGACGGCAGCGTCGAGGTGGTGACAAGTTGAAACCACGGAAACACGGGAGCTGAAAAACAAAGAGAAAGCGGCTTGGAAATCCGAAGAGGGAGAGGAACTAAGTAATGCGCAGGTTCCAGTGCCAGGGGACACAAATCAACACGCGGTGGTGGAAGACAAGCCTCAGTCAACCAATCACACACACACACACACACAGATGCAAGGACGGAGACAGGCGCAGGGCTTTCCGGAGTTGCCGCTGTGTGGCAAAGCCGGTGCGGCAGGCGGGGGGAGGGGAGGGGGTGTGAGGTGGCGAGGACAAAGAAAGAAGAAGGAGAAGGCAGTCGAGAAACGAGTTTACGTAAGCACCGTCGCAGAGAACAGGTGAGAGCGGTGCAGTTGACAAAGGAGGAGACGGCACAAGGCACAGAGACGCAGTGGACGGGCGTCTCTTGTCGCGCGACCAGCGAACCCGCGCGGGTGTGCCCTGGGCAGACTCGGAGAGTGAATGGAGAGGGAGGGGAAGGGGGGGGGAAACCAAGAGGAGAGAAGGGAGAACTAGTTTACAGCGAGATGCGTAGGAAGTCCCACGTACACAAAACACGGACACGAGGAAGAGAAGCAAAGCTGCGCAGTTGGAGGTCGATGTGCTGACGGAGGTGCTTTCGGCGCTGTAGCACAAGGCGCGTTGCAAGACGATGGCGGGTGCGGCAAGATGTGGCAGAAGCGGGTAGCGGCAGCGTGGTGACAGCGAGGACCGAAGCGGCACGTACGTGGGGTGGTGGCGGGTGCGTCGGTGTTTGTGCGGCGCCGAAAAGACACAAGTCAAAATGAGCGAGGAGGGAGGAAGAGGAGGAGAAGTGAAGTTGCTGTAGTTCAATCGTCTTGAGAAGGGATGCTGCACATGGAGGGGGAGGGGGTCAGAGAGAGAGAAAAGGGGAACGTGCCGTGTAGGACGCCCCAGGTACGGGGGCGCAGTGCAGCCGTGGCCACTTCTTTTCTTTTTGGTGTTCGCCCTTTTTTTTTTCCTTTTCGCTTTAGCAACGCTAGATCGCTCCCCAGACAGAAGATGGACAGGAGGAGGACGGAGGGGGCGGAGGAGGACAGAGGGGGGGGGGGGGAAAGAGAGCTCATGTCGGTCGCCGCGCAACGGGAGCCGTGCCCGCCGACCAGCCCGGCAACTCACCACCACTCACGCGTCGAGCGAGAAGGGAAAGAGACGCTGCGTGTTGGCTAGGACGGTTTGCGCGAGTTCCTCCATCGACCTCACCTCGTCGCGCCGTAGCTCGTAAACCACCTCGAGCACCTGGACCAGCGTGCACGGCTCGTTGCGGCTTTTCACCATGCAGCCCTCCTTGAACTTCTCCTTGCGGCAGCTGGGAAAGGCGGCCAGGACGGCGTCTGACACGCTCTGCCGCGACGGCGACCGGGCTGCCGCGGCGGCCAGCACCTGCTTCGAGGTGTGCGTGTTCTTCATTTCGCACCACGGGGCATCTGTCTCAAGCAGGAGCCGGTCCAGCGGAATGGCCCGCACCACGTCGAGGTTCTCCGGCGTCTTGAGACTGCACCCGTTGACGCCCACGTACAGGCCGGCGTCGAGGTACTCCTGCAGCTCCGCCCGCGTGCCGGTGAAGCTGTGCACCACGCCGCCGGCGAGCTCGGCGAGGTGGGGGGCGAGCAGCGTCCTGAAGTCGCCGCCGGTGTTGCGGTCGTGCAGGAAGAGGGGCAGTCGGTGCCGCTTCGCCATCTCGAGCTGCCTCGTGAAGTACATCTGCTGCACGTCTTTTGGGCAAAAGAAAAGCCGGTCGTAGTCCAGCCCGATCTCCCCCACCGCCGCCACACAGCCACCACCGTGCACCGACTGCGTCGCAATCAGGTCATCCAGCGCCGCGAGGTAGCCGTCCGGGTCCTTGACAAACTCGTGGCAGCGCGTGGGGTGACACCCGACCGTACAGAGGCAGCGAAGGTCTGGGGCTGAGTGCTCGGCGCACAGCTCCACCACCGCTTTGCTTTCTCTCAGGTTTCCCCCCGTGAGAAGCAGCCCGTGAACTCCAGCGGCGACGGCCCGCTGCAACACGGCTCCCACGTCCGCCGCATGCTGCGAGCGTCCATTGTACGTGCCGCCGTACATGCCATCGGTGAGATTGAGTCCGATGTCCACGAGCCGCCACGTTGCACAGCACGCCGGCAAGCTTGGCGCCGCCGCCATGAGGATACACGTCAACGACTGTCAGTGTGTAGGTGTGCGTGTGCGTGTGTGTGTATTTGGGGGGGGGAGGGAGGGAGGGAGGGTGGTGACGGCAGCCCTTGAGCTGGAAGCGGCGGTCCGCCTTGACGAGCAAACAGCTAGAGGCAGAGTCGTGCTGGCGCCTCTCACTCCTGTTGTGCAAAGTGCGTTGCGTGCTCGGGTGTGAGGTGGAGGAGAGCAGTACAACAGCAGCCAAAACAAAACAAAAAAATGACGGCACGACGAGGGTTTAGAGTGACATGAGAAGTCGAGCGGCCCGGGCCCCCTGTTTAGCCCTTGAGGTGCGCAACACGTCCACGGCGCACACATCTGTGCGACGATGTGACAGGGAGCGGCAGTGCCGCGAGCCGACAGAAGCACACCGCTGCGCCGCGAACGGAAGCGACTCAGCCAGTGGGACGTCCACGAGGAAACATTCGACCCGTCTTTCCACGAGTCCCATCGAGCAGAAAGGGGAAGAGGCGCGGTGCGTTCGCCCTCTTGATCAAGATCACCGTTTGCGTTGGGTGTGTTAAGGCGGCGTGCATCAGCGTCATCGAAAGAGGGAGTCGGCCTAACCGAGAGGAGAGAGGGAGAACGTGGCGAGCCCCTTTGGGGCGAAAGCAAAGCGAACACGCGAAGGTGAGGAAACTGCCGTCCAGGGACTGATGTACGTACAGGCAGCGACGATGGGGGAAGACCCGTGAAGGGGCAATGGTTTGGCAAGAGAGGAGGAGGGAACGTGGTGCGCGGCCAGACACACACACACAATCACACAAACACACACACACACACACACACACGCAGGCACAAACACAAATACACAGCGTGGGGCGGGCTGCAACGGGGGAGACGGGCCAGGCGGGCCGCCGCACAGAGGTCAACAGATGCGCAGCAGGCCGCGTGCAGCAAGAGGAGCGGCAAAGGGAGGCGGCACATCAAAGGCCGCCAAAGATGAACGTAAACACATGGGGAGCTCCAGTCCAGCCCAGCCCCGAAGTTGCGGACAGCAGCGTTGGGCGTGCGTGCGCGTGTCCGTGTCCTCTTTCCTCCTCCACCTGACGGTTGCACCACGGGAGAGAGGCACGTAAGCAGGCCCGGCGTGCACATCCGCAACAGCGCCGTCACTCGTAAGCTCAATGCATGGACGAGGGGACGGGGGATGCCGTGGGCTCACGAAGCGACCAAATCCACATAATGCGGCGAAGACACGGAGGATGAGACATCAGCGCGTCTACATGGAAGCGCCGTGCAGGAGAACTCACGCGCTCCACAAAACAGAAGGAAAAGAGCCATAACAAAAAAAAGTACCTGAGAAGTAAAACGGAAGAGCCAAAAGAGAGAGAGAGAGAGAGGGACGTCGTACCTCGAGAAAGGGAAACGGAAGAGCGTCACGTGCGCCACACATCGTCGGTCTGGCGCAAACAGTGTCAAGCCGTTGCCCTGCACAAGAGTACACACACACCGAAAAGCACACATCACATATATATACACACACCCAGCCTCACTTCCACGGCAAGAGACGCAGTCAGCAAGAGGACTGGTGAACCCTTTGGCAAGCAAGGAAGCACACAGGCACGTGGACGAGACACCTCTGCACACAGTACAACAGACGCACGCCAGACGCGAAGCAAAGATGCTCGTTCGGCTGCCTGGGCACACAGCAACGAAGTTGAGTACCACAATCGTTCCGCTGTCCCCCCGCCCGCCACCTGCGGCAACCACGAAATGCGAACACGAAATACAAAGACAACGGCGTAGTGAATAAAAACGGGTGGGGTGCGGTGGCACGCTGTACACTTGGAGAGCGACGGTACCATCCGGAGCGTGCTCGGCCGCAGCCGATCGAGCGAAAAAAGAAGGAAAGAGAAGCACAAGCGAAAGCGAGTGTGCAGTGTGTGTACACCGACGTCAAAGTGCCGAGCTCACGCACCACATATACGCTGCACTTCAGCTCTGGAACTACAGCAACAACAACACCAAGGAAACACACACACATACACACACACACGCGCCGCTACTCCGAGTAGCTCTCCGAGGAGGCCGAGTCGGAGGAGCCCTCGTCACTGAATGCATCCGCCGACGAGGTTTTTTTACTTGTCAGCGTCAGCGTGTCCTCGAGGGTGTGCCGGAAGGCCGTAGCCTCCTCCAGCTCGCCGCTGATCTTGAGGAACACCTGCTCGATCGACGTCTGCGACACGCTGTAGTCGGTGATGTTGAGCCGCTCCTTGTTGTGCTGAAGAAGCCGGAAGACGTCCGAGAGAGCGACGTTGGCGGGCAGCGTGTAGACAAAGCGCTGCCCCTTGCACTCGTTCACCGTGGCATCGGGGAAACGCTTCTTGACCCACCGATGCAGGTCCGCCATGTCGTCCTCAGTGAGCACGCGGATACTCATCTCAAAGCCGGTGCCAAACTTGTTCTTCAAGTGCGTCTTGTCGCCGATGCAGCGCAGCGTGCCGTCCACCATGATGGCCACGCGGTGCGCCAGCGCCTCCACCTCCTCCAGGTGGTGCGTCGTCAGCACCACCGAACTGTTGTCCGCGACCTTCTCGATCGCCGTCCACAGCCCGCGCCGCGCCACCGGGTCCATGCCGGCCGACGGCTCGTCCAGGAACACCACGCTCGGGCCGCCGATCAGCGACATCGCTACCGACAGCTTGCGCCGGTTGCCACCAGAGAGCTCGGCAGACAGGGTTCTGCGGTACAGGGAAAGCTCGCACATGCGCAGCAGCGCGTTCACGACGTCGTCGCGCTCCTCATAGCGAATACCGCGCACGCCGGCGTACAGGTAGAGGTGCTCCTCCACCGTCAGCAGGTCCAGCGTCGCGTCGAACTGCGGGCAGTACCCGATGCACTGCAGCGCCTCGATGCTGTTGTCGATGATGTTGTAACCGCACACGTACGCCCTCCCGCTTGTTGGGATGAACTCCTGGCACAGCATCGAGATGGCCGTCGTCTTTCCCGCGCCGTTCGTCCCCAGGAAGCCGAACACCTCGCCGGGGATGACGGAGAAGGTCACGTTGCGCACCGCCTCCTTGCCGTTTGCGTACACCTTGCGCAGGTCGACGACGCGGACCATGTCGCCGTTGGTGCCCTCCGCCTCCTCGTCGTAGACCTTCACGCGCACCTCTTCCACGTCCGAGTCCTCCTCCGACACGGGCTGCGGCTGGGCGTGCGCGTCGTAGCTGTTCCGCTGCCCCCACATGCGCCGCACGGGGTGGTCGATGAAGAGCGTGATGGCGAAGAACAAGGGAAACTCGATGACCATGTACACACACGCCCACCCGATTGTCTCCATCGACCACGGCCCGACCCCGCCAAGGATGGCCTGCCGCTGCGTCAGCATCGCGAGGTTGATGATGCCCTCGCCAATTGCAAAGCTCGGCACGATGCGGGTGATCCACGTCAGAATGCTTGCCGCCGTCATGGTCTGCGTGAGCAGCGACATGATGTACACAATCATGACGAGCAGGAAGCCCGCAACGAAGCTGACGGCCATGACGATCGTCTGCGCGTTGGAGTGCTCGTCGAAGAAGAAGCTGCACATGTACCCCGTCGTTGTACTGGAGAGCCCGTAGACGAAGAAAAGCACAAAGACGGGCCCGATGCGGTCGTTGCCCACGTACTCCTGCCTGTTGAAGCACGCGAAGATGATGATGACGAGGCACATGGAAATGATGTAGGCCACAATGTCGAAGAGGAAGTTCGTGAGCCAGTAGACGTAGAAGCTGAGCCCCGACACGTTCTGCAGGTGCCGCGCCTTGCACTCCCGCTCCTTCACCACCCACGCCACAACGTTCGACGGCAGAAACGTGAATGGGATCATGATGATCGCACCCATGAGGATCGTCTTGAGAGCGTCCTGCGTCACCTTCTCGTTATTGGTGCGCGGCATCGTGCCGGCGCCGAGCCTGAAGCGCATATCCTTGCCCGTCTGCTGCTTGTAGAGCCCCTGGTACACGGAGTTGATCGAGATCGGGCCCTGGTGGTACGTGGACGAGTTGAGCAGGTGGATGACGTTGTTCTTGATGCCCACCGCGTTGGCCCAGTCCGGGTCGTGGCACACCACCGCCCCGACGCGCAGCGTCGGCTGGAAGAGGAAGCTGTCCACCATGTGCATGGACACGTTCAACGCGTTCAGGTAGTCGAGGTGGCGCACCTCGAAGTGGTCGAAGGACGCGTTGGCGCCGAGCATCTCCTCGCACCCATTCAGCTCCACCACCACCTCGCCCGGGTACACGTCGCTGTTCAGCACAATCGAGTCCGGGCCGCTGAGGGAGATGAGGGAGAGCAGCATGGCAATGAGGATGCAGATGACCGGGCACACGATCTGGAAGAACTGCATCTTGCGGTCCCGCATGCCGTTCCACAGCCGCTTTGTCATCATCGCCTTGAACTGCGACCACAGCATCGCCTTGCGCCCCTCGACCAGCTCACAGTTCCAGATGAGGTCCTCCTGCGCGGCGATCACGTCGTCATCCATCTGCATCAGCGGGTCCTCGCTGCGCTGCAGCTCGATGTCCTCGTTGGACACCCGCAAGAAGATCTCCTCCAGCGTCGTCGCCGACAGCGAGTACCCGCGAACGCCGAGCCCCTCCTGCGTCGCCTCCAGCCGGTCCAGAAAAGCCGGGAACTGCTCGACGCACTCGTTCGGCAGCCGGTACATCGCCTCGCAGCCGTTGACGCCGAGCTCGTGCGCGCCGTCAACGGAGGACTTCACCAGCTTCGCAATCTTGGGCAGGTTGGCGTCGTCACGCAGGGACATGGTAATGCTGTAGCCCAGTCCGAGGTGGCTCTTCAGGAAGAGGCTGCTGCCCGAGCATTTGAGGCAGCCCTGGCTCATGATGCCGATCTTGTGTCCCAGCAGGTCGGCCTCGTCCATGTAGTGCGTCGTCAGTAGGATCGTGTGGTGAGCCGACATGCGCCGCAGCAGCTCCCACGTGTACCGCCGCGCGCCCACATCCATGCCAGCCGTCGGCTCGTCCAGGAAGACGAGCCGGCTGCACGTGACAAACGCGATGGACACGGACAGCTTGCGCTTCTGGCCGCCCGACAGGCTCTTCACCGGCTGGTCCACCTTCTCGAGCAGGTCCGTCTCGTGCAGCATGCGACACACGGCGTTCTCCAGCTCCCACCCCTTCAGCCCCTTGATGCGGCCAAAGTACTCGAGGTGGTCGCGGCACGTCAGCTCGTTCCACAGGATGTTGTGCTGCGGGCAGTAGCCGATCTGGCTGCGCACCTTGTCCAGCTCTGTGCGCACAGACGTGCCGTAGATGTAGCAGTCGCCCTCATCTGGCTCGGCCATGCCCGTCATCATGTTCAGCACCGTCGTCTTGCCCGCGCCGTTGTGCCCCAGCAGCACTGCGATCTCACCCTCCCGCATGCCCCAGTACAGGTTGTTCACCGCCGTGAACTTCTTGCCGCCGCGCGAGTACTCCTTGCGCAGCCCGTCCAGGATGACGGCGTCGTCGCCCGTGTCGTCGTCCTCGAAGACACCGTTCTCGGCGCGGCCGTCCTCACCGCCCTCGAGGCGCTTGTGCTTGGAGTTGAAGCACCACTTGACCGGGTCGATGATGAAGAAGAGCGGGTGCTTCGGCGTACCCCACTGCTTCGGCATGACGTTGTCTAGGTACAGCATCAACAAGTTGAAGAAGACGAAGTCGACGGCCATCATGATGATGGCCAGGTACACCGGCGGCGTGTCCAGGGCGTCGTGCCAGCTTGCGTCGGAGAAGCCGCCGGCGATTTCGTGGTTGATGATGCCGAGCATCGTGACGGCGTACGCGGTGGGTGGGAAAATGCAGAAGACGGTAATGATCGTCGTGTTCGCGCTCTGGATGGCGAAGGCGGGCATGGCGAACACAAAGTACACGAGCGGCGTCAGGAGGGAGGCGAGGCGGGCCTTGCTGAAGAAGGCCGAGTAGAAGCCGGCGAGCGGGACACACGTGATGAGGTAGATGTAGTAGACCAGGAACAGAATCAGCACGTTCGTGATCGTGATGTATGTCATCCGGATCACGATGAGGGTGATGATCGTCACGATGAAGTTCGGCAGAAAGAAGGTGAGGTACCACGAGATGTAGATGGGGGCGTTGCCGAGCCCCATGATCTGCATCGCCTCGCGGATGCGCAGCTCCTTCTCCAGCACGATGCGCTTGGTGAACTGCGACACCGGGTACAGGTACGCCATGACGAAGATGAGCGGCAGCAGAATGCTCGCAGTGGTCAGCAGCGGCTGCGTGATGAAGGACACGTAGCCGGCGACGACGATGTAGTGGTCGACCGGGAGCGAGTTCGTCACGGTGCTGTTGCCCAGCACCGTCTTGAGGTAGAACTCCGTGATGATCTGCTGCATGGAGAGGTAGCCCGTCACGGCGTAGAGGTCGGCGCGGCTGTCGTACACGCCACCGCCGTAGCTCTGATCGTACGGCAGCGCGAAGGTCGGCAGTGCCGTCGAGTTCATACGGATGCTGACGTCGAAGTTGTCGATGTCGAAGCTGTTGATCTCCACGATGGCCCAGTTCCAGGCCGTCGCCCGCACCTTGGCGTCCGCCTCCGCCGACGTGGCGAAGCTGCCGCCGTAGACCTTGTCGAAGTACACCGACTGCGTACGGAAGAAGGCCAGGAGCGGCGTCAGGTGCTCGCTGGAGCCGACGAAGTAGAGTGAGCCGAAACACTGGATGGCGGACTGCTTCGAGTTGGGCATCAGCCCGGCAGAGACACCGGCGTTGATGAGGCTGCCGCCGCCGGTCGGTTGTAACCCCTTGCCGATCTGGGCGAGCCAGTGAAAGACAATGACCTCGTCGAGGGTTGGGATGACGAACATCATGTACGTGTACGAGTTGATCCAGATCTGCACCAGCTTGTTGGCTCCGGTGATGTTCCCGACAGGGTAGCCGTTCACCATGAAATGGCTGAAGTCGATGTCGGTGTAGTCGAGGTAGCACAAGTTCTTGTACGGCACCAGGGAGTAGTCCCCCTCACACATGACGGGGTACTTCTTCTGCACGGACCCGAACAAGGCGCAGTCGCACAGGCCCGGGATGGCGGGGCCCAGCGTGGTGTTGTAGCACGTGAACTGCTTGTGCAGCGTAGCATAGGCGGACACGTTGGGCTTGTAATTCACAAACTGCTTCCCGCTGCCTTGATAGGGCAGCCACACCGCCCACAGAATCAGCGTAATGACGATGAACATCAGCGGCAGCACCATCTCCAGAAAGAGCACCGCCTTGGTACGCAGTGTCTGGCGAAACGTCCGGTACAGGATGGCGAGCAGCTGATCCATGAAGTTGCCGCCCTTGGCAAAGTCACTGCGGTAGTACGCGTCACCACCGCTCTCGTTCGAGCCGCTGGAGCTCGAGCTGTGGGACCTGCGCGCCATCGCGGCTCAGGTCGAGCGCTGCGAAAAAGAAAACGAAGAGAGAGAGAAAGGGAGAGAGAGAGAGCAATAAAAGAGAACGAGATGGCACAAAAGGGAAGAAGAAGAAAAGCGAAGGATCAGCGCGCGCGCACGTGCACGTCGCACTGCACCCCCCACCCCACCCCCGACGTATCCCGCAGGGAAGCAGCAAAGTGCTCGACGGGTGAGTGAGGTGGAAGGTCGCTCAGTGTTTTTTGTTGTTGAGGGAAGGGCACGTGTGCAGATGTGTGCGAGACAGAGACAAAGGAGGGAGGCGGCAGAAAACAAAGAGGAGAGTCCCAACTATGAGAGGCGCAGCGTGCTCGTGCAGTGCGGACCTCGAAACGGCCGACTGTCTGATCAGGGCCGCGAGAGCGGGCGTCTGACCACCCGCACCCACGAGGGCGCAGGGACGGAGTCTGTAAAGAGGGTGGGGGGGGGGCAGGATGGGAGTGATGAAGGACGGGAAGAGGGTGGCTTGCCGACCGCCGCACAGGGCCGAGGTCCTGCAGCTGCGGCAGCGTCTGTACACAAAAAGCAAAGAAGCGATTGGGAAACTACTAAACAAGTCAAGTAAGCGGGAAGGCAAACGACGCGCGGGGGGGGAAAGGGGGGGGGAGGTGCACACGGAGGAGGAGTCGCGTCGTCGGAGAAGGAAAGAAAAAGGTGGTCAGAGTGCACACACGTCGGGAGAGTGGGGGAGGAAGTGAGAGGAGGGAGGGCGGCAGAGGTGGGGACGGGACGACTTGTGAAGTGGGAGGCAGAACGGGGGTGACGGACCCAGATGTAGGTGAGAGGGGGAGGGGAGGAAGGTCTAGCTTTCGAAGGAGCTCGATGGCGATGAGTGCTGTCCGACGACAAGCGACGCGCTGTGACGAGGTAAAACAAAGGGCAGCGAGAAACGCGTGCGTTGGCTTGTTGGGGTGGTACAGAGCTCTGTGCAGTGCAGGCCACAGTGGTCAGGATTGTGTATGTGAGGCGGGGGGGGGGGTGAGGTGGGAGGCGAGCGACGGAGGAGGAAGAAGCGATGTTTGTTGCGTCGTGGCGATGTCAAGGGAGGCACTGAGAAGTGTGGCAGCGCTGTACATGCTGACTCTGTCGAAGTTGCAGTGGAGAGGGCTGAGGGGGAGGTGAGGATGGTGCGGGGCGAACCCGCGCTGCGGCTCGGTCCCTGGCGCGTTTCGAAATCCTCGCGCGCCCCACCAGATCGCTCGAAAGCGGCACCCCGGATTCTCCTCGCGTGTCGCGAGCTTCTCTTCAGCGGATTGCTTCTGTTCTCGTATTATATAGCGCAGGTGACGCATCACTGTCAGCTGTGGCTGCACACGCCTGTGTGGCACCGCCAGAGAAACAAGAAAGGTGCCGGGCACGATGAGGCCGCATCGATGCGCGTCTACGCCGCCCCCTTTTTGAGCTGCCTTCCTTCTCCCCCTGGAGGGGCACCAGAATTCACGCTACAAATACCAAAACGAAGAAAAAAAAAGCAAACGCACGTGCGCTGGGGGCGCACTCGCGTTTCGCCTCGGCCGCAACGAGTGAGGGAGGTCAGGAAGAAAAGAATGAACCAAACGGTGGAGTGCAGCACGCGCGCCATGGCCCCGTCTCACGCCGACAAGCGGTGCGGAGAAGGCATCGTGATGAACAAGAACAAAGACACATCCGAAAAAAAAGGGAAACACACACACAGACACGCTTGCACACACGCGCCTGTTCTCCACATTGGGGCCACAAAACGGGCGACTATGAACATCAGACCCAAAGCGGCGCTGCGTCCAGAGAGAAACCAGAAAGGAAACAAAAGGAAGAGATGAGGGGAAGAGGGGCGGGGGGATCAGAAACAAAACACATTCGGAGGGGAGGAACTAAAGGAGCTGAAGAGAAAAAAGGAAAACGCCGAGCACCGTCATCGGTGGCGCGGGGCGTCAAACGATGACGACAACAAAAGCCAACAACACCAAACAACAACGCAGACCTGAGCTGATTCACTGGCACTGGTGAGCTTCGACACGGAAAAGTATGTTCAACGTAGGGACACCTCTTCACTGAGGCGCCCCCTTCCCCCACCCCTTCGGCTCCCACATACCCGACGCGGATGCACTCACGCACACTCTGGTGGCACGGATAGGGGGCGGGGAAGAGAAAGTGTGGGAGGGAGAGGCGGCTGCCGACACGGCGCGATCGCCGTCAGCGTGGAAGGGGAAGAGCTGGAAGAAGCGTAAATGTGCGCAGCGGCGTAGGGCACTGCCGTGAAGTGAGACGAGCTCTGGAGGAAAGGATGCGTGCGGAGAAGAGGAAGGCGCGGGATGAGAAGTCGGTGGTGGTGCGAATGCGCAATGGAAAGGGGTGCTAGGACAGCAAGAAGGACGCATGTGCTTGGCCAGAGCATTGGAAGAGTGCACGAGAGAAAACAAACAAATCACGCCAATCACGTTTGCAGACACAGACACACGCGTACACACACGCAGCTGCATTTACATTCACAGTGACACACACAATGAAGATGGAGGTAACTAATAACAAGGAGAGACTGGTGGCTGCAAAGCAGGAGGGAGGCATGCGGGCAGCGATTGCGCGAATGAAACGGCGAACACAAAGGTCTGACGAGAGAGAAAGAGGTGAGGTGGATGAGGGGGGGGGGGCACGACTGCTTCGTGTCGTGCGCCATCCAAAAGAGAAGAACGCAAGTGCAGGGGTAGCCGAGTGGATCGGCGTCTTCCACCGCGCCGCGTCGAAGGATGGAAGGAGAAGGTCTGTCCCACAGCCAAGCCTCTGGCCAGCAGCAGCCCAGAACGGCTGCCATCAAAGCCGGAAAAACAAAAGAATTGCACGCGACGGTGCGCCAGGTGCAGGACACGTACACTGACTAGGGAGGCAACAAACGAGTAAAGTCAAAGGAGAAGAGGTGGGGGTGGGGGGGGGGGGAGATGGGTATCGATGAGCGCCTACATAGGGGTGTCAGGACCACCCATGCGAGCATTCCCGTAGGCTGGTACGTGTGCTGCATAGGATGACAGCCGTGTGTGACGCTCATAAAAGTGGAATGCCGAAACGGAGAAAATCATCTCACACACCCCTCAAAAGGGCAGGCGCGGAGGAGAAGGGAAAGGAAGACGGACGCGGCACGGCATCGCGAGCACCAAACACCGCGCAGGTGTCCCGGAGAGGAGAACGGAGAACGAACACAGGCATAGAACTGTTCACATGTTGCACAGTGAGAGTGGCGGACCACACGCACTTCGGCATTGGGAGGGGGAAGGGCGGGGAGGGCTTCGCTGCCATGGGGCGAGCGACAGCAAGCGCGATCTCTGTCTCGTTCTCAGGTTGACATTGCAGCGTCATCGCTCAGGCAAGTTCACAGACGCACAAGCGCGCGCACACACCGCTGCACACCAACACGCGCCCACAAACACACACACACACACACACACACGCGAGTGCAAGCACGTCGGGCTCAACGCAAGACGTTGGGCAGACGAGCGCGGATGGGCAGAAAAGGGAGACGAAAACGAGGAGAAGTGTAAGAGGAAAGCACACGAAGTAAACACGCAAAAAAAAAAAAAAATACACCGTGTACGTGACGCGCGAACTCGCTGTTGTGCGAGGGAGGACGGGGGAGGGGGAGTGAGGGGGAGAGAAGAAGGAGA
>JASAOO010003407.1:0-55669 GCA_030849075.1 Zelonia costaricensis | reverse complement strand
TGGCGCCTGGCAAGACGAGCAGCACAAACGGCGAGGACCGGCCGGCGCGGCGTTCGCGCTGAGGACAAGAGAAGGCAACCTGCGTTTGTCCCAGACTGGATCTTCTTTAGATGCGCGGCGCCTCGTGCTGATCTGGCGATGCAAGTGTGGTTTACAGAGCGCGCTTCTGTGTTGAGTGGTGTGATGCGAGCCGGCTGAGTGGGCTGGTGCGGTGGGAATGAGGTACTGCACACCTGCGTACGCGAAGAGAGGTTCACGCCGCTTTCCGCCGTACTCGGTGTGTGAAGATCGCACACGCTGCCTGTTTGTGGGCATTGTTTAAGATATATGAACGGCTCCCCAAAACGGCGTGAGCAGAACCAAGAACAGAAAAAAAAAGCTGTGATGTGTGTACGACTCAACGCTGCGAATGCCGTGCACTTGATTGTTGAGGTGGCTGTCGGAGCTTTCCGCGCACTCGCCAGTGCCAGGTCTGCGTGGCCCACCCTTCTGCTCTCCGCCGTGCCGTCCGACTGTTTCGATCCGTGTGGTATCGGCTCCGTATCTCGAGCAAGGGGCTGCATGCTTCCGAGGCTGCCGCGGAGAGGCGTGGCTGAAACCATGACGTTGACGCCGCTGTGCATTTCTGATGCGTGTGCACTTCGCCCCTCACCGTCTCCCGCCCCTCCCCCTGCCACTTCCTCGTCATGCGCTTGACTCTATCGCGCTCTCTCGCTCACTTCCCCCCCCCCCACACACACACACACGCACGCACTCGACTCAGCTGTATCGAGGCGCACAGCAGGGAGCGCACACATCAGCAAGTCTGCAACGGGAAGGCGACGCTTTCGTCTCCTCTATTCCCCACCCCCTCTTTTTCAGCTGCCTCCCGCCCTCCCCCCGCCAAAGTCGAGCAGGGGGGGGTCACGAAACC
Source organism: Zelonia costaricensis (assembly GCA_030849075.1). NCBI lineage: Eukaryota > Euglenozoa > Kinetoplastea > Trypanosomatida > Trypanosomatidae > Zelonia > Zelonia costaricensis. The sequence continues at coordinate 54,756 of JASAOO010003407.1, read as the reverse complement.
GTGCGTCGATACCCCTCCGACCGTATTGCACCGAAGCGCTGAGCTCCCTGTCCAGGAAGTCCACGTCTCCACCCCCCTGTCCCCTCCCCTCCCTCGCTTCAACGGGCGTCCGCTACGCAGCGCGTGCGTCGGGTGTGTCTCTGACTTTTCTCGGATTGGGTTTTGCGTCGTCAGCGCACACGGCACTGTGCGTGCTGAGGCGCCAGCAGCGTACCGTCACCTTTCTTTTTTCTTTGTTTTTGCGCCCTCCCTTCTCACCGCAATTGTGCGCGTGCGTGCGTGCCGATGTGAGAACGCGGACCTCAGTGCTGTTCTTATACCATCGCCGCACCCACGCTTGCTGCAACACACGCACGCGTACACACGCTCCTCGGCGCGCTCTCCTCTTCTTGGACTTCTCCGCCTCGGAAACAAGCACATACATACACCCTACTCCTTGCTCGCATGCGTGTGAGTTTGTGTGTCCGCGATAGACCTACGCACCCCCCGCCACCTTCGCTTTCTTACACATTACTATATTTGCACGCACCCACCCACCCTCATGCTTAATCGAACGCCACGCTTCCGGGTGCCCTTCACGGCGGGCCCCGCCCCCACTGCCCCGGCACCTGCAGCGGGCACCGCGACCGCTGTCCAGCTTCAGTTCAAGGGCCTCGGCACGTTCGACTACCCGTCCTCCTTCGCGTGGCCGCCGCAGGAGGAGGCTGGCAGCGAGTACCACAGCCGCCGCCGCTCCCCCTTCTCGGTTCTTCGCAGTCGGCAGTGCCGCGAGGGCCGCTGCGCGGCGGGGGTGCTGCCCTCCTCCTACAGCACCGCGGCGCCGCCGCACTTGGATGGCAGCGGGCCGGGGCTGCTGCAGCCCTCGTGCGGCCACCGCCTTTGCTGCTGCAGCGCCCTCTTCTACGCGGCCCCCGCGACTCAAGTATTCCCAGCGCAGGCCTCAACTCCAACCGTGGCGGCGGCGTCGGCGTCGCCGCAGGCCGCTGCCGCGGCGGAGGAGGCGGTGGACCGGGTCCGTGATGACTTTTTGTGGTCCGTCAAGCTCGCCGATGTGGAGCTCACTCTCCTGGACGCGGTCGGCGAGGATCTTCTCCACCAACTTACACAGCGCTCCGACACGCGTGCGGCGGTGGTGCTGACGTGCAACGACCTCCGCGCCGCCGCGCACCACCTCGAGGAAGTCTCATCTCTGTCGTCATCCACGAACACCGGGGAGCCTCTGCCGTCTGCCTCGTACGTGGCGCGCATGCTGCTCAGCGCAGAGGAGGACAACCGCATCAAGTGGCTGCAAGAGGAGTCGGCCGCGATGGACCACCGCGACTACTACACCCGCGCGCCATCGTTGCGGGCCCTGTACGTGATGTGGTCCATCCAGCAGCAGCAGCAGCGCCTGCGCGCCGCGTCCATCGGCGGAGGCGGTGGCGGCTCCGGAGGCAGCGGGAGTGACTCCGCCAGCGGCACTTTCTCCGGCGAGCTGCCGCGCGGAGACGCCTCACACGCGGGGCCGCGCCTAGCGAGCTCAGCCACCGCGCGCACCCCGCGCTCGCTCGTGCCGGCGCCGACTATGGAGGACATCCAGCACGTGCTGCTGCGCATGGAGGAGCGCCACACCGCCGTCACGATGGCGGACGTGGCTGCCATGGCTGCCATTGGTGCCGTCGCCGCCGGGCCAGGCACGTCGGTGCCCGCGGGCGAGTTCTGGGCCGCCATCGCGCATCTGCTGAAGCCGAAGGAGCTCGTCAGCGCCCTTGCCGAGGCGCCGTCATCGCAGCAGTCCACTGGCACCGCGAGGGAGGTGGTGATGTTGCAGCACGTTTTGCTCTTGACGCTGCTCCTGCGCTACACGACCCTGGCCGCGGCCGAGGCTCCAAGGGCGGATGTGTCGTCGCCGCGCTCCGCCTCGTTGGCGGCTGCGGACTTCACGGGTGGCCACGGCGCAGCGGACTCGAAGCTTCTGCTGCCGATGTCCGCCTTCGAAGCCGCCAGCACCGTCATTCAGCTGCGTCACCAGCTCACCCCAGCCACGCCCTCCTCCTCGCACTCCGCGCCGCATGCGGCCGTGCGCGATGCACTGGTGCGGCTTTGCGAGGAAGTGCTGCGGCACGCGTACAGCCTGGCGGAGCGGTCCGAGATCGCGCCGACCAGCCCGCACCTGCCGGAGCTGACGACGTGGCTGCTGCGCGAGATGACGACGAGCACGGCGTGCGCGTACCACTTCAAGCGCCTCGCCGACCGCAGCATCACCGAGGCCCTTGTCGCACTGGAGAAGAGCGGCCTTGTGAACCGCACCTCGATGGACCTGCAGGTGGTGGTGCGGCACCTGCTCCCGCTGCTGGAGAGCTGCGCCAGCGAGGACCTCTACGCGTCCGTCCTGCGCGACGTGCTGGCCGCGCTGGAGGAGAAGGCGCGCCGCGACCGCCGCGCCTTCACGCAGGAGGACCTTCGCTACCTCGCCGAGCTGGGCACGAAGCTGTTTGCGAGTGGCACGGGCGACAGCTCCGCGGCGCGCCACGGTGTGTTTGACGAGACGGCTCGCGGGCAGATGGAGGAGCTGCACGTCATGGACGGCAGCCCGTGGGCCCTCTGCGTCTCGTCGTACCGCTCGCTGAAGGAGATGGCGCAGGGTATTGTGCGGGATCAGCGGCGCCTGAAGCAGCAGGTGCAGGAGCAGCTTCGCCAGCTCTCCAACGCGACGACGCTGTCGGCCGTCATCGGTGGCGGAGGGGGCGCAGACGCGGCACGCAACCGCCCTGATGGATCGGCAGGCGAGGGTGACAGCCACCAAGCGGCCAGCGTAGGGCGAGGCGCCACGAGTGCAAGGCTCACTCCCGCACCAGCGACACACGCAGGCAGTGCAGCTGACAGAGAGGAGGCACCAGCGGGGGCCTCTCACGCGGATGCTGCTGCCGACCGTGCCGACGGCGACACCGCTGCGGCTCGCTCTCCCTCGTCCGCCTCTGCTGCGCCCCAGCCCCCGCCACCTGCGCCGCAGCGCATCCCCGTCTCCCCCATGCTGCGCCAGCGCTTTCTCGTCCTCGTCGAGGAGCTTGTAAAGGCACAGGTGGATGAGAGCTCGCACAACACGGACCGTCCAATCGTCGTGAGCACCGAGCTCTTCGCGTTTGTCACGCAGCACGTGCCGGTGCCCAACATCCAGGACGAGTACCGGCGCAAGATCTTTCTACTCGTGAACGTCGCAGAGGCGCCAGAGACGACGCGGCGCCGACGGGCGGAGAGCACCATCGCGGCCGCGGAGAGCAAAGGCCACCGCAAGCACCGACATCGGCACGGCAAGACGCCGGCAAGTGAGTCCGCGGCGCAGCCCCAGCACAAGGACGGGGCGGCCGACGGGGCAGCGGCTGCGGGGGGCGGTGCCAGTGACGAGCCCAAGGCCTCTTCTTCCGACGACGACCCGCACGGCGGCGCCAACGACATTCCGGCGGAGCTGCGCTTTCTTGTGAGCTCGCTGCCGCTGACCCTGTCGCCGTGGGCGAGCGTCATGATTCTGCGCGAGGTGCTGGCCGAGTCGGCCGGCCGCAACCCACGCTACACCTACGTCCTGAACGCCGCCATCGACCTGCAGCTGCCCATGTCCACAACCCGCTCCCGCATCGCCACGACGCTGAACATGTGGCGCTTCCTCAACACCCAGTCGCACAAGCTGTTGCTGAAGGAGAGCGTGCTGATGAAGCAGCGGTGCGCGTGGAATCTTCCGATGGCGTACGTGCTGTCCTCGTACTGGTCACTACTCACGTGGCTCTTTCTGGCCAGCATCATCATGCTCAACGTCGTCGGCATCGACTTCGAATCTCAGATCGTCGCCAACACCCTCTTCCGCATGTTCGCCCCGTGGGAGGAGCTCTGCGTCGCACCGACAGCGGACGGCGACGCCGACGGCGACGATGGCTGGACGACGCAGGCGGCTGCCGACCTCGCGTCTGACTACTTCGAGCAGGCCGAGATCGCCGACCGGCGCCGCGAGGAGCACCGACGCAGCAGCACCAACGTGTTCCTCTCCTCCGCCTCCTACCTGATCCTCGGCTACGACGACCAGCGGCGACCCATGACCGTCATCCCAATCGGCAGCGACCGCGCCACGGCGGCCGAGGAGCGGGTCGCTGAGGAGTACGCGGCCGCCACCGCCGTGCTGCGCGAGCTCTCCCTGCACGCCCCGTTCCCCTTCTTCGTGGACATTGAGCGGCCCGTGCCGGTCGAGTACGTCGAGAAGCGCATCGCCGAGCGCATCCGCCGCGTCTCGTTCAACAACACCTGGTTCCTGCCCCGCATGATCATCAGCACCTTTCCGCTGGGTCGGCAGTACACGGAGCACAAGCTCATTCTGCACACGTGCACGCAGGCGAACTTGACGCGGCGCCGCATCACCTTCCTGCTGTACCTGCACGACGGCGTCGCCGCCACGCCGCAGTTTATCCACCAGCTCAACGAGAGCCACCTCGCGCGGCACGCAAACCTCGTGCTGGTCGTGCACGAGTCGAGCCTCCTGAAGGGCGGCACCACACCGGCGGCCCTCGCCAACCTCAACCGGCCGCGCAGCGATAGCGGCGGGGCGTCCGCGCTGCTCGCGTCTGCGGCTGCGGAGATGATCGACGCCGTGCTGCCCACCGACCTGCGCGACACGGCAGGAAAGTCGTCGTCCTCTTCGGCGGGCGCTGACTCGTCTGGCGATGGCGTTGCGGCCCCAGGCACGGAGCAGCACCTGCGTGTGCTGCCCTACTGCCGGCAATACTACGCGGCAGACGGCACCGTGATTCCCGGGTTGCCAGGCGCGCCGGCCATCGACCGACTCGTTCGAAGCGCCCAGCGCATCGAGCCGGCGGAGGCGGACCAGGCTTGGTGGAGGCGGGCTCTGCGTGCAGCGGAGGCCACGTGGACGTCGCTGCTGGACCACAGCGGCGTCGCCGGCGTCTTCAGCGGTGGGCGGGACGCAACCGCCCGCACACCGGTGCCGGCTGATCACCTGCCACTCTTCGCCGCCGCCTTCAGCCCCTCCCGCACCTCGCTGCACCGCAGCCGCGCCCAGCAGTGCCGCGAGGAGGACGAGGCCGCGGCGGCAGCTGCGGTTGCGCACGAGCAGCACCGCAGCGGCTCCCCTTCCCGCAGCAGCACGAGCAGCGTCGCCGGGTACCTCGCCGTGGGGCCGTGGCTGCGGTGGTGGCGCCACGCCCTCTTTGGCGTCACGAACGCAACGGTGCAGCGGCTGCGCGTCGACCGGAACGGCGGTTGGGAGGAGGAGGTGATGAGGGACGAGGAGGTGCCGCGCCGCTCTGACGGGGCGGCCGCGCCTTCAGGCCCGCCTCCGCCTCCGCCCCCGCCGGGGGCTGCAAGGCCGGCCCCAGAGGAGGGGGAGGCGGGGGCACCGCCGGCTGCGGGCGCCAACCTCGTGTCCCTCTCCTTTTCAGCGCTGCGCCACCTCATGGCAGACGTCTCGGCCCCGGTGCCGGCGGCGCGCGGGAGCAAAGCCGGCGGCAGCGGCAGCAGTGGCGGTGCCGCCGGCCCACCACCCGGTGGGGATGGGTCGAGGGAAGCGAAGGGCGAGACGCACGACGGGCAGCACAGCAGCACGACGGCCCCATCACCAGCCGCCTCTCACGGTGGTTTCCTGTCGCACATGTGGGCCGTCATCAGCGGCGATGACGCGGGCCGCGCCGGTAGCGCAGAGTTGTCGGCGCACTTGTCGTCGAGTCCGAGCCCGCACCACGCGGCTGCGGCTGCGGCGGGTGGGTCGGGTGGTGCAGCGGTGCCGACGGTGGCCGCGTCGTGGCCCTTCCCGTACTCCTTCTTGAACACCACCGCCGCGTCCACCAGTCCAAACACCACTCAGAACGGCGACGGTAGTAGCAGCAGTGGTGCTGTGCGGCCCACCTCGTCCCCGGCGCCGTCGACGGCTGCGGCGGGGTTGGCGTCGCCTGCCTCCGCAACGACGCCTGCTTCGTCCTCTTCGTCCTCGGGCTCAGCGCCCTCTGCTGCCGCCGCGTCGGCGCTGGATGAGCTGCTGCTGCATCCCTCGGCGTCGGCTCACGTTGTCGTGCCGGTGCGTACTGCCAAGTGGGAAGGAGAGTGGCAGCGGACGGAGGAGATGCTCGCACAGCTGCGCCGCACCTCGCGGGCTTCCTCGTAGGTTCGCGTGCAGGGTTGCGTGCGGCTTTACGCCAGTCTTGCAGGGGCAGCTGCCGTGGTGAGCGCCGCCCGTGGCCCTGAGGTAGCTGCTCGGAGGTGGTGGAAGGCGCCCTTCACCAGGCATCGCGCGCCTCCTTTTTTCTCTTTTCCTTCCCGCTTACGAGGCGACACGAACGAGCGCAGAAGTGCAACGCTGCAAGTGACACAGAGCGCAACCCCACGCGCGGCACGGTGTGGTGAGGCGAGGAGAGCAAGGCGGCGGTGCAGTACCTCGCGGTGAATTGTGTGCAATGCACACACGCGAGCGAAGGTGGGCACGCATCCGCTCGCACCCGACGCAACCGCGACGCCGGCGACGACTACCCAATGAGCGCGCCGCCTCCGTGGTGTGCGTATCTCCTTCTCTCGCTTGAACGCACATCATCATCTCGCCCATTTCTACCCTCCTCCATCGCACTCCAACACGCTTTTCCTCTGGCCGCACACAAACGAAAACAAAATACACCGACCTACACCACAGATTTCATTTACGCCGAACCGCTTCACCATCTCTCCCGCTTGCACCCCCTTCACGCTTTCCGCCCTGCACGTACTCTCTTGTGCCTCCTCTTCCCTCCGCTTCTGTGGTCAACTAACTACGCCTGTCCACCGCGCGCGCATCGCCCTCGTCTCCCCCCACCGTGCGTCTGCGTACGAGTGGATTGCTAACACCGGCGACCCTGAACGGAGACGGGATTAGACACACGATTACACAAGAGTCTGGGCACTGTGTGTGCGTTTGTATTTTTGTCCGTGTGCGTGCGTCGTCTTGCATCTGGCGGACGTCGTACACCTGTTCTTTTTCTATCCTCGCCGAGGCCCCCAACACACACACACACACACACACACACACACACACGCTCCGCTAGCTGCACCCTCCCCGCCCCCCCCCTCCCTCCCACACACCCTCACACCCACACCTGTCTCTTGCTGTACTGGTGCGACGCATCTGGTACTCCGCTCACGCACACTCCTTTAGGTCCTTTTCCTTTCCTCCTCACTCGGAGCACGCAGAGACATAGAAGAACCACACGCGCACATACGCCAGAAAAAGAAAAAAAGAAGGCACGGGGCATCATGGCGAACATCTCCGCTCTGGACGCGTACATCCAGTCGGGCGCCGCCATCGAGGATGCGAAGCTGGACCAGTGGATTCAGGTGAGCGACATCGCCAACGCTGGCGGCTACTTCGTCGGCGACGCCGCGGCGGTGTCAGCGGCGGTGCGGCGCGTTTCAAGCGTTATTGTCTCGCAGTACCTCAACTGCGCCGACGCCAAGGTCGTTCCGCTGCGGCGCAAGACGAAGTTCTGCCTGCTGCTGAACAACTTTGCGCTGTACAAGCCGGCGCGCCCTGTTGTGTTCGAGTGCCTGGAGGGGATGACGAGCATCTTTGAGAAGTCCATCAAGGACGAGGGTACAATGCCGTTCGACTCCGAGCTGGGCCGCATGTCGGAGCACGTGCTGGTGCTGCTGATGCGTGTCATGGACTACAAGCTCACGGCCGCCGCCGTGCACGAGTTTGCGGAACACAACACGCAGTTCGCCATTCAGCTGCTGCTGGCGATCCTGCTCAAGGAGCCGCCGTACGAGTTCGACCTGCGCTGCAACTGCATTAGCGGCCTGCTCGGCTTCACGCAGCCGCAGGCCTTCTTCGGCCCTGGCGAGCGCATCGAGGAGCACAGCTGCGCCAACTTCACGGAAAAAGTGGACTTCATGCTGAACCTGATGCTGCGGCTGCAGGCAATCCAGGTCGTGAGTGACGTCCTCGGCGACGCGATTGCGAGCGCGGAGACGGTGCCGCTGCACGTGCAGGGCGCCGTGAACAACACGATGCGCACCATCATGAACATCTTCAAGTTCTCCTCGAAGGAGGCGACGCAGTGGCGCCAGCACATCCTCCTCTCCACCACCTTCCTGGATGGTACCGTGATGATGTACGCCCAGTCGCTCGCCGCGGCGCTGCACGAGGCGATGTCGGCCCCGACGCCCCGCATCGCCGGCGAGCTGCTCCACTCCCTCAACCTCGCCTTCCTCTTCGGGACGTTCGCGACGTACCACATGGATGAGGCGAGCCAGGAGGTGCGCATTTTCTGCACCTTCTTCCACGACCTCTTCCAGCTCTCGATCCGCCCGGTCGTGTCCGACGCGCGGGTGTCGGGCCAGCTCATGGTCATGTACACGAACCTCCTCCACTTCATGTGCAACGTGGACGCGATGGGCGAGGAGCCGAGCTACTCCTCCGAAGGCCTGCTGCCGGAGCTGTCCAGCGCGGCCCTTCGCACGACCGTGGAGACGTTCCTGAAGAAGGAGGTGGGCGGCTGCGGCCTGCCCTTCACACAGGCCTGGTACCAGCAGTTCCGCCGCGCCACGGCCGACACTCTCATCGCGCAGGACTCGGTGACGTTCCAGTGCATCGACCGCTGCTTCCTCGGCATGATCCAGCAGATGGCGGCGCAGCAGGCACCGGTGGCCGCGCCGCCGGTCGCAGCGGGTGGCAAGCGTCTGCTGGGCGAGATGCCGTCGCTGAAGCCTGAGAAGAAGAACAAGATCTCGATCGACAAGGCAGCCGCGCCGGTCCGCCACAAGATGAAGCCGAGCGCGAAGCAGGACAGCATCGAGGGCGTCGACGCCGATCTGCTGTGCGCGCTGACGGGGACGGTCATGAAGAACCCCGTCTCCTCGCCGTACGGGCAGACGTTCGAGAAGGAGGCGATCATGAACTGGCTGGACCAGAACGGCTCCGTGTGCCCCATCACGGGGCGGCCGCTGACGGCGGCGCAGCTGAAGCCGAACGCGGCGGTGGCGACCAAGATTATGCAGCAGATGGTGCGCCAGTCCATGGCGACCCAGCAGGTTGCCGAAGACGACATGTACCAGTTCTGAGCATGTGCAGCTGTGGCAGGAACCGGAAGAGCGAGAGGGGGTTGAGGGAGGAGGAAGGGGTTGCTCGGGGGCCAAGCTTTGGTGCTCGCTCCTCTCTCGCGCTGTCCAGGGCGTGTCGATACACGCGCAGCACGCCGCGCTGGTCCTGCTCGACAAGGGTCCACCACGTGCCGCACTCGCCTCCTCGAGTCCTCTCGCTTGTGGACCCTTCACCGTGCGCGTCTTGCGTCGTTGTGTCCCGGCTCGCCTTCCGCGGCCTCTGCTTCTCTTCGCACCGGCGCTGCCTCTTCCGTCGCGCTGATGTTTCTTCCTTGTTCGCGTTTCTGTGTAGAAGCCTCGACACGCAGTCGCTTGCTGTCGTGCTTGTTCCGACATTTTCTCGTATCGAACGGTGACTGACTGCGGCGTCGCGTGCAGCTACTGCCGTGTCCCCCCCTCTCCTCTCTCTGCCACTGCGACGCAGGGGTGGAGGTGGTGATGCGCGTGTGTGCGAGTGTGAGGGCGGCACACACGCGGGGAATGGTAGGGCGGGAGGGGGGAAGGAGGCTATCGCCGTGCACTCCACCTTCCCTCTTTCCTTCTCCTCCCACCAACGCGGTGTCCACAGGCGCATGAGCGGTGCGCGGAGCGGGTTTACGAGGGTCGACGGCGCCGTCCTTGATCGGCAACCCTTCTTGGGCCCCCCTCCACCCCTCTTTGATATGCGCGCACGTCTCGCACTCCGTCCCCTTCCCCCGTGGAGGGGAGCCGCAGACTTCTGTTTGTTCTCGTCTGCGCCCACCTGCGCTGCCCCTCCCCCTGTTCCTATAGCACTCTTTGTTTTTCTGTTTTTGTTGGTGCTCTGGAAGGCAGGTGAGCTGAAGGTGCGCGCAGCGCGACTCGCCTATTGGTGTGCGTGTGGGCATAAGTGGGTCGAGTGGGGAGGGGGGGGGAGGGCGAGTTCGGAAGGTGCTGGGCGAGGCGAATGCACGCGCAGCAGTAGCCGCACTCGTGCTGCAGCCGACTCCGCGCGCCGCTTCTCGCTGTTCTCTGGTGTGCTGCATTTTGTTTTTTTCCGTAGCGACTTGACAGTCCTCCGCGTGTCTTCGCTCCTGCCTGGAGGGAGCCCGGCGCCCCACCGCGCTGTCGACGAGCAGCTCCAAGAAGTAAACGAGAGAGGGGTGTATGCTGCGGTGCTGCGCAGGCCCTTTCCTCCCCCCCTCTTCCGCTCCCTTCTCGGTTTTGGTACGCACCCCTCCACTCTCCTCATTAAGAGGAGGCGGCGGCTAGACGACGCGCGCGCCACTGAGGTGGTGCGGCGGGGGTCTGTGTGTGCCTTGAGAAGCACTGCCCCCAGTCTCGTTGCCCCCCCCTCACCACTGGCCCCTCCTCCCTACCCCCGCCCCCTCCTGAGATTTACGCTGCACTCCGTTATGTGACTTCCATTGATGGTCCCGGCTGCACCATCTGCCAAGCGATGCCGACGTGTGACTTCGCCTATGTCGAAGGGGATCCGTAACCGGCTCCTTCTATGTCTCCTCTACCTTTGCGTCTCTTGTGCCTTGATGTCCACTATCAGCGAGAGGCGTGCGAGGTTTGTTCGTTGTTTCTGGTTTGTGTTTGTTTCTGAAGAAAAAAAAACAGAAGATGAAGGCTGAGAGAGAGGAGAGGAGACAATGAAGATGCCAAATTGAAAGAAAACAAAAGCGGTCGGCGTTGACGGAGTGGGAAGTGGGGATGGGTGGAAGGCGCAGGGGACGTTGCTTCTCTGTCTTGCCTCGCCCTACTTCACTCTCCCCCTTTTCTTCTCCACGACCTGCTTGCGCAACAATCGAGATGTGGTGTGCGCTCATGTGCAAAATACCGCAGCCGCGTGGGCGTCGAACAAAGAGGAGGGGAGGGAACTGAGTCGCACGCCCCCGCGCCAGCGGCAACCCGAAGCTTCTTTCTTTTCTTTTTCGCACGTGTTGACCGCAAGAGCCCCAACAAGCGGGCAGGGAAGGCTCCACGGTGCGGTAACGTGGTCTGTGTGCGGTGTTGCATGCGAGTAAGAGAGCAGGCGCGAGAAAGGGGAGGGCGGGCTTTCAGTGTATACCCTGGTGGTGCCTCGACCGGCTGCGGCGCTGGCTGAACGCGGCGTGGCGCTACCCGCCGCTACCCGCCGCTCCCCACCCTCCTTTCCGCTGTCGGCTTCTCTCACCGGTTTAGTGTCTGTGATCGAAGTCTTTGCTTCTTTACCGTGCCAGCGCGGCGCGTGTCACTCAAGCGGAGCAGGCTCCCGTGCACAGCCAGGCTACGCCGACAACGTAGAGGTTGGGGAGGGGGGCAGCTCCATGAGGAGCGCGTTGCCGCTTGTGAGTTGGGTTTCCTTCCTTTTGCTCTCTCGCTCGATCAACGTGAGCTGTGTCCAACCTGTAGCCGCCTTTCTCTTTCCTTGTTTGCTTTGTCTTTTCCTTTGTCCCCGTCGCTCCCTGCGGTAATGATTGAGCTGCGGGCTTGATCTTGAGGTTTGTGTTGGCGCCCTTTCTTTTTTGTCTTGGCTGGTGTTGATCATGAAGGGAGAGGCGAAGACGTGCATTGGAATGCGTCTTCGCACACGGGCACACACACTCTCTCGCTTCTGTTTTTACCTGTCTGTCCCACTGGTGGGCGGTGCAGCGTGCATCTGGTCGTGTGTGGTCGCGCGTTGAGAAGCACTTTACGCAGGCGGAAGATGACGCAATAGCAAAAAAAGAAGAAAAACGCAGCAATACAGAATCACCAAGGAGTTGCGTGGAAGGGGGCACCCAGGTCACCCCGGCAGTGTCGAGGCGATCCCGCGCAGAGCGCGGTGACGCGTCGCCGCAGCGCTGCACGCAGACTCGATTGGGTGCACGTCGGAGCTCTGCTGCGCTCTCGGAAGCGTTTTTTGTGTTGTTTCTTCCCACCCCTCTCCCTCCCCCCACTGCGGCGTGAGGGAAGAAGGCTGGTGAGCGAAGGCGGTGCTTCGGTTTCGTGCTCCTCTCGATGGCGCTTTCTGCACCCAGGACGTGCAATGCGGTGCGTCCTCGTTGAAGCGAGGAGAGCAGGATTCTGCCTTCTCCTGTCGCGTTGCCAGCTGCGGGCCGAGATGGCACGCACACCTCCTCGCTTTCGATGTTAATCACCTCCACTGCATCTCGCCCTCCCCCCTTCGCCCCTCTCTCCTCCGATTCTCTCTAAAACACACAACACCACCCGCATGACCGCACACCGACCTCCCGCCTGCCGTGTGGAGCGCCTGAAAAAAAAGGAAAGCGAAGAGAGCGAGAGGGACAGGCACCGTCCCATCTCCTCCACACCCCTGCCCCCGACCGCCGCGCAGCGTCTGCCGTGCGGCACGTCGCCGCGGTTCCTTCTGCCTCGACGAGCAGAGGCGCCCTCGCTGTGTTTGAGGTAGTGGACAGCGCACCTGCGCGTGCGCGCGTGCGTGTGCTAGTCTTGGGTGCGTGTTAAGCGACGTTGGAATGTCCAGCAGCGACGGGGGTGCTGCTGGTGGCGGCGGCGGCTTTGGTGTTCCGTCCGCCAGTGACGCCGTGCGGTCCGCGCGGGGCGCCACGGAGGATGTGCAGGAGCGGTTCCGCACGGCGCGCAAGAACCCGGAGAAGGAGCTGGGCATCTCAATGGAGGAGCTGGAGCGGCGCCAGCGCGAGGCACGCAAGTCGCGCGTCTACGTGAGCGACGAGACCAGCCGGCAGTTCGAGGTGAAGAGCTCGGCGCGGGCCCAGCAGATTATGAACAAAGGCATCGACAAGTTTCAGCGAGAGAAGCGGCAGAAGGACCTCAGGAAGAGCTTGTCGACGCTGCGCAAGGTGCAGGTTTCCCTCGGCGTCTTCGGCGCCTGCTTCATGGGCTGGCTGGCCATCACCTACCTCCTGCCTCAGTACGCCGCGGTGCGGGACCGCAACCGGCGCATGCAACTGCGCTACGAGCGGGCACAGCGCAGTCTCGAGGAGCTGCACCCCACCGACGCAGCCGCCGAGACCGCTGGGCCGCCCGTCGGCCCCGTCGTGCGCGTTTTTCGCCTGGCGGGCGACGGGAGCGAAGTGACGACGAAGCGGACAATACAGTGACGTGTTGGCCGGCTATCTCCGTGTTGGGGCGGGGGCGGTGGGGGGGGAAGGGGAGGGGCCTCTTCGCCAGCGGCACGCTTTCGTGGTTGTTGTGTTCACCGTGTGCTGTGCAGGGTGGGAACGGTCACGGCAGTAGTGCGGTTTTCTAGGGGGGAGGGGCGACGTCGTCCTTCTGCGTCCCTCCCCGCATTGCTTTCTTCACAAGCCGCGTACGCCCATGTGTGCGTGTGCGTGCGCACTCTCTCTCTCTGCAGGGCACTCTGCCTGTTCCCCCTTCAGCTGTGGCGCCGGAGACGCCCGTGGCGAGGCTGGAGTGTGGGCGAGGAAGGGTCCCCTCTACGTGTTCTCGGCCCTCCCCGCCGTCGTCTCCACGCGTCCGAAAAAAAAAAAACGACAGGCGGCCGGCGCCTTCACACACACACATCAGCACGCACGACTCAGCTCAGCAACGCGTCTGCTTCTTTTCTGGTTGCTCGCCCTCCCTCTTTCTCTCCGCGTGCGGCAGAGGTCGTGTGGGTGGGCGAAGCGGTGACCGTGGGTTTGCTGTTCAACCTCACTCGCAGGGGTGTGGACGGCGCTGAGGCCGCCGATGAGGGTGGCTCGCTACCCGAGCTGCACCTCTCTTCTGTGCGCGCCTTAGCACGCGTCATGATTGCTCTGTCAACTCCTCGCCCAACCCACTCCGCCCTCCCTCCTCGCTCTGTCTCTCTCTCTTTCTCTTCTTAACGTCGCTCTGCGTGCTTCCCACCTCGCTCTGCTACACAACCACGTGTGTTTGTACCACACAACGCTGCATGTCATTGGTACGGTGCCGGGCGCTTACCGACTCGCAGGAACCTCCCTCGCGCTCTCACCCACCCACGCTGAGAAAGCCACGACATCGACACGCTGCGGACGGCGTTTTCCTGTGCTCGACGCCGCTGCTGACTGTCTGTCTTGTGTCCACGCTCTCTCTCTATCTTTTGCACTTCTTCTCTTTGTTTTCCTGGTAATCGACGTTCTCTCCTGTGCTTGCCGGAAGCTCCCCCCTCCTCCTCCCGCCTCTCTGCGGCATTCACATCCTCTTTCTCCTCCCCACGCGCAGCTCTCCTCGCACGCCCCCCCTTCCCCTTCACATCGGTGCTTGCGTCTGAGTCTTGACGAAGGTGTCGAGCCCCGCTCACTCGTTTATCATCACTTCCCTCTCCCTTCCGAGCTTGACTCGCAGCGCCTTCCTCTTACAAACGAAAAGAAAAAAAAAGGCAAATACACGACGCTCTCACCATGGCGCAGTCGAACCTGCTGCGTGTGGCGCTGGTGGCGCTGCTGCTGCTGGGCTCCATGACGGTGTCGGCCGGCGACGGCCGCGGTGCTCCCATCACCTTCCAGGCCGAGGTGTCCAAGATGCTGGACATCCTCGTCAACTCCCTGTACACGAACCGCGCCGTCTTCCTGCGTGAGCTCATCTCGAACGGCAGCGACGCACTGGACAAGATCCGGGTGCTCTACCTCACCTCTCCGAAGGAGCCGCTCAATAAGGACGGCGCGGCACCCACGATGGACCTGCGCATCTCCTTCAACAAGGAGAAGAGCGAGCTGATCCTGCGTGACGGCGGCGTGGGCATGACGAAGGAGGAGCTGGCCAAGCACCTTGGCTCGCTGGGCACGTCGGGCACGAAGCACTTCCTGGAGAAGCTGCAGGAGGGCAGCGGCGCCGGTGCCGTGAGCGGTGACCAGAACAACCTCATCGGCCAGTTCGGTGTCGGCTTCTACTCCGTCTTCCTCGTCGGCGACCGCGTGCGGGTTGCGTCAAAGAGCGACGAGAGCGACGAGCAGTATGTGTGGGAGTCGAAGGGGGACGGGCAGTACTTCCTCTATCCCGACCCGCGCGGCAACACGCTCGGTCGCGGCACGGAGATTGTGATTGAGCTGAAGCCGGACGCGGAGCAGTTCATGTCCGCCGAGACGATCAAGAAGACGATTCACCAGTACAGCGAGTTCATCAACTTCCCCATCTACGTCGAGGAGGAAGTGGAGGTGAAGAAGGCGGCGGAGACGCCGGCAGAGGGGACTGACGCCGCGGCAGCGGGCGAGCTCGACGAGGACGCCGTCGAGGACGACAACGCTGCCGCGACGGTCGCCGTGACGAAGGAGAAGCGGTGGACTCTGGTCAACGAGAACCGCCCCATCTGGACCCGCCCGATGGGCAACGTGACCGCGGATGAGTACAACAAGTTTTACAAGGCCTTCTCAGGCGATTACCGCGACCCGATGTACTTCCACCACTTCAAGGTGGAGGGGGAGGTCGAGTTCGACTCGATCCTCTTCATCCCCGCCACGGTGGACCCGGCCTCCTTCTCGGACGACAACGCCGTGCCGAACACGAACATCAAGCTGTACGTGCGCCGCGTCTTCATCACGGACGAGTTCCGCGACCTTCTTCCGCGCTACCTCAACTTCGTGAAGGGCATCGTTGACAGCAACGACCTGCCTCTGAACGTGTCGCGCGAGGTGCTGCAGGAGAGCCGCATCCTGCGCGTCATCAAGAAGAAGCTGGTGCGCAAGGCGCTGAACATGTTCGCCGATATCGCCGCCCAGGACGAAGCGATTGCCAAGGGGAAGCAGGTGGAGGACCCTGCCCCGTCTGGCCACACGCACCTGCGCACCGCCACGTACGCCCGCTTCTGGGAGATGTTTGGCAAGCACCTCCGCCTCGGCGTCATGCTGGACAGCAACAACCGCAACCGCCTGACGAAGCTGTTCCGCTACAAGTCCAGCAAGAGCGAGGCTGAGTACATTGGGCTGCAGGCGTACGTGGATCGCATGAAGAAGGGGCAGAAGGGCATCTACTACCTCTCCGGCGACAGCGTGGAACGGATCAAGCGGTCCCCGATGCTGCAGGACGCCATCACGCACGACGTCGAGGTCATCTTCATGACGGACCCGATTGACGAGTACGTCGTGTCGCAGGTCACCGACTTCGCCGGCAAGAAGCTCATCAACCTCGCCAAGGAGGGCGTGCAATTCGACGAGACGGACGCGCGGCAGCGGGTCATTGACAAGAAGCGCAGGGAGAAGTACGAGTCCTTCTTCACCCACCTGCGCGGCCTCTTCGGGTACTCGGAGGTGCGCAAGGTGGTGCTGACGAAGCGCACGACGAACGAGGCCTTCATTCTGTCCTCTGGCGAGAACCAGATCACGGCGCGGCTCGCCAACATCATGCGCGGCCAGTCGATGTCGCTTGCCGACCAGCAGTCCCGGGCGGAGCGCGTGCTGGAGTTGAACTATCGCCACCCCCTCGTCGACGAGATGTTCAAGCGCTTCACGGTGAACGAGGAGGACGAGGTGGCGACCGATATTGCGTGGGTGCTGTACGACACAGCAAACCTGCAGGCTGAGTTCCCCGTCGCGGACATCGCCGCCTACTCGCGCCGCATCAACCGCCTCCTGCGCAGCAGCGTGGACCTGTCGGCGGACGACTCGCTGCTGCCGTCCGACGACGCCGAGTACGCCGTGTCGAGCACTGAGACAGCGGAGGAGGAGGATGGAAAGTCGAAGGAGGCTGACGGCGCTGATGAAGCCAAGGAAGGCGCCGGTGAGGACGAGGCGGACCTGTAAATGGAGAATGCACACCCTTCCACGTTTGCGTACTGACTTGGATGTCATCCTGCTTGTGTGTGTGTGTGTAAGTATTTGTGCGGATGCAGCATCTGTCACGGGAGCGCGCACGCTGCGGGAGAGCGTGAGGGAAGGGCCACTGTGCGGCTCTGCATCAGCCGCTCAGCGCTCCGCCCCGCACCTTCTTCGCCATGCGCGAAGGGGAGGGAGAGAGGAGGTCAACTACGCGCACGTCTGGGCTTGCACAACACCGTCGACCTGCCAGTATTGAGTTTTCGTCAAGTGTGTTGTGCCGTGCGTGCTCTTCCATCTGACCGCGTGCCTTGCTCTGCCCCTCGCTGATGTGTGTGCGTGCGTGCGTGCGTGCGCGTGTATGTGTGTGTATGATGCCGCGTGTGCTTCAGCGTGAGCTTCACGAAGCCAGCTCCTTCTCTCCTCCCTCTTTCCCTGTTTTCACTTGCACACTCTCTGGAGCCCTCCCGTCTCTCTCCTGTTCTCGCTCTCCCGTTTCTTTTTGTGTTTTTTTTACCGGTTTCTCGCCCCGATCGTGTCCTTACGCTGAGACGCGCAGAAACGCGCGCAAACGTGCACACACACACAGACACACACACACTGTTGACACGGATCTGGCAAAGCCCACGTGCACCCGTCGTCGTCAGTTCTCCACGGTCCAGTCGCATCCGCGCCGGCGTTGAGCAGTTTGCGGTGTAGGGGGCTCTTTTTCCTGCCTTCTCGCCACTCGAAAGTGAAGAGCCCCTCCCTACCCGTACTCCATGACGGGTCGACGTGGATGGCGAGGCAACGCAAAGTGTGGAGTACGCCTCAGTGGCACGCAAGTTCGTTTGAAGGGACTATGTTCGGTGGCTCTGTTGCCGTCCTCGCACCTTGCGCGCGCCGCTATCGGTTGTTGAGGTGCACCGGCGCGATGGTTTGGCCAGCAGTGCAAGACGACCACGTCGTGTAGCTGCTCGGCAGAGGCAACGCAAGGGGCACAGGGATGCGAGGACGGCCCAACTCTGGCAACGGCACTCATACCGCCCGCAGCGGGTCACACGTACACCCGCCGTCACGGCAGTGCACCCCGCTAAACTGCGTGTTTGTGTGCGCATGTGTGTGTTGCTGAGGATGGCTCTGCGCCCAGCCACTCGCGCACAGCGCTCACACGCACGCCATGCCGCATTCTCAGCTCTGTTGCCTGCTTCACGTCCTTCACCTGCTCCCCCCCGCTCCGCGCTTCTCAACCTCTCCACCTTCGCTTCCCCAACCCACCGACACACCAGCTCATTGGTCCCGTGCTGAAGGAGCTCTTCACACCCCACCCCACGCACACACTGGCATAAAGTGCATCTCGTGTGTGTGTGTGTGTGTGTGTGCGTGTATGACGTGTGCGCAGAGAGGCACTCTCGACCCTGACGCCTTCACCACCACCACCAACATCACCATCTCCGTGGTGTAACCGACTGCTGGCTGCACACACGCTCCACTCATTCCCAACAAGCGCGTCAGTGGTGCGATGCCGTCACCGAGCTCTTCCACGCCGACGGCGGCGCCGAAGCTGGGTGGGCAGCTGCGTGCCGCCGGCACCGTACTTGACCGCCTCAGCAGCAGCCATGTCGACCACCTCGTCGCCTCAAGGCGCACCGGCGACCTCGTCTCCCGCGACTCCCTCGCGTCCCTGTACAACCTCGCCACGAAGCTGCACTCCCCCGCTTTGCGGTACTCGGCCAGCAGCATCGAGACCCGCAAGGAGCGGCACATCACAACGGAGCAGGTATGGGGGCAGCTGAACATGCTGCTCCGGCCCGTGCTGCGCCAGCTCGGGGCCAACGTTCACCGCGCCCAGCAGCTCTACGGCAACAACGGCAATGCGAAGGGCAACGCGGCGCAGAAGGCGCGCCAAGCTCGAAAGGCGGCGGCGTCTGACGGCGACGGCGAGGAGATGGACGAGAGCGACGGCGGGCTGCTCGACGCGGCGGAGCAGGACGTGGTGTCGACGCGCACCTCCGAACTGGACGAGAGCGACCTCGATGAGGAGATTGCGGCCCTGCTCAAGAAGCAGGCGGCGAAGCGGCAGGCCCGCAAGGCCACCAAAGAGGAGGCGAAGGCCGGCGGAGACGCGGACGCCTGGCGCTACGCGTTTGGCCGCGACAACACGGGCGACGCGGGCGAGGAGGGGGAGGAGGACGACTGGGACGGCGAGGACTCCGACCACGGCACATCGCGCCGCCGCCGCCGCGAGGAGGCCGCCGCCGAGGACGAGGAGGAGGAGGAGGCGATGCACGAGCTGCCCGACACCGACAGGGCAGCGGGCAGCCGCCGCGCACGGGACCGCAACCAGCGCGCTATGGCTGAGGCAGAGGACGAGGAGGGGGAGGGGGACGACGGCGGCGACGCGGCCGAGGAGCTGGCGGCGCTGCGCGAGCTCTACGGCGAGGACTTCGAGGACGACGGCGCGGGCTTCCTGGGTGACGAGGAGGACGAGGACCCGGACATGGAGGAGGACATCGAGCTCGACGACCCGTCCAACGAGCGCCGCGGCGCCTTCCAGGAGCGCGACGGCGCGTACTTCGGCAAAGGCGACATTCTCAACGACGAGGCGGGCGACTTCGACGACGACGAGGCGGGCATGCTGGGCGACGACGACGGCTTCGACGACGGCGACGACGGCGCAGGCGCGGGGAGTCGTGGCAGGGCTGCGACGGATTCGGCGATGGATGACGAGCTGCTCGCCGCGCTGCAGGACCCGAGCCTCTCCGATCTGCAGAAGGAGCGGCTGCGGGAGCGGCACATGGTGAAGCAGATGGAGGAGAAGCGCCTCTTCGCGACAGACTGGAGCATGGTCGGCGAGACGGCCGCCAGCAAGCGCCCGCGCGACGCGTTGCTCGAGGTAGACGACCTCGAGTTCGAGTACGGCATGAAGGCGACCCCTGTCATCACGGAGGCCTTCACCGCCAAGCTGGAGGACCGCATTAAGCAGCGCATCCAGGATGAGAACTACGACGATGTGCAGCGCCGCACCGCGCTCTCGTCGGAGGCCGACATTGCCCATCCCAAGTACGACGCCGCCCTCGATGCGCAGAAGTCGAAGATGTCGCTCATGGACCTCTACGAGAAGGAGTTCCTGGAGAAGCAGCGGCTGGCGGACGAGGCGGCGGGTGGCCCCGACGCGCCGAGCGCGGAGCCGCTCACGGAGATCGAGAAGGATGAGCTCCGCGCGGTTCAGATGTGGCAGCGCCTGGCCCAGCACCTCGACGCACTCAGCAACTTCCACTACACGCCGAAGCCGGTGCAGCAGGACCTCGAGGCCCGCGTGCGCGCCGTCGAGAACCAAGCTCCGGCCGTGGTGATCGAGAATGTTGGCAACTTCGCGACGACGCGCGAGAACGCACTGGCGCCGCAGGACCTGTACCGCGGCTCCTCACACCGCTTCGCCGACGTCGGCACGGAGGAGCTGACGCCGCAAGAGCGGCACGCCCTGCGGCGCTCCAAGAAGGAGGCGGGGCGCAAAGACAAGGACCGGAAGGAGGAGCGCGACAAGCAGCGGGCCACCGCGCGCAAGGAGAAGCAGCAGTCGGCCGAGGCTGCCGCGGCGGCGGAAAAGTCAACGAGGCGCAAGTAAACGCCACCGCTGCGTTTGCCTTGGCGCCTGCGCAGCCTCCGTTTGGTGGGCATTTCGTGTGTGTGTGTGTGCCACCGCTGCCGTGCGTGTGTTTTCGTTTTCTGGTTGTGTGCCTACAAGTTAACCGTGTCGACAGTAATGAGATGCATAGGCTCGTGCGCACACACACACAAACTCACAAACTCACAAACACAGAGGCTCACGTAGACGCACCTACCCACCCACTCACCAGCCCACACACGCTTCAACACGTGTTTGATCCGGTGCAGTGGTGCGCGTGCGCGTGCGTCTTGTTTCAGATGTGTTTGTGTGTGTGGGCGTCTGTGAGTGCGCGCGCTTAAGCGATTCTCCTGCGAATAATGGACGCCATAAAAAGACCAATGGTCTCCCTGCCGTTGGCACCGCCCGTTCTGCCCCCACACAAAAGAAAAGAAGCAAACCTCACCGGGGAACCGCATGCAGTGCCGGTGCCTGTGTGTGAGCCTTCAACATCACATGCGACCCACGGGGAACGGGCGTCTGCAGCTCGCCCTGACGACGCCTGCACACGCCGCTGCCCCGGTCGCACCTCGGGGCGGATGGAGGAGAGAGGTTCTTGCTTGAGGGAGCGCGCGCCTCCTCGAGGATGCGCCTTCTGCCGTGCCCCCCCCCCCCTCTCCACTCCTTCCCTCCACGCACATCGCCGTGCCAGGGAAATGGGGGCGAGATACAAGCCAAACAGAACGAAGTCAGAGAACGCGTGCCTGCCGGGGGAACTCAACTGCAGCCTCTTTTTTTTTTCTTCGTCCCTCTCTCCTCCCCTCTGCACGTAGCAATCGCAGACTAACAGCACACGCGCCCCTGCTATCCCGGGTGCACAAACACGTGCTTCTCTGCGCGTGTGTGTGTGTTTCCTACACGTTGTTCTTCACTCTGTGTTCACTGGGCGCACACTGCAAGCACCACGGTGTCTCCCCACTCCCCCGCTGCCATCGGAACACAGAAGAGGCATGCGTCGACTCGTTCCCGCCGCCGCCCACGGCACGCTCTCTGACGCCGACTACACGCGCTGTCTGCGTCACTATATCGCCGAGGCGTCGTCACGCACGTGGATCGGTGCCGAGGACACCGCACCCGCACTCGTCTGGGACAATCGCGAGGAGACGACCCGCATGAGCCAGCAGGTGGCGCTGGCCTCCTCGGCCCCCACACCAACTCTTGGAGCGCCGGAGCTGGGTCGGCCCACCGGCGCCCTCAACCAATTCGCCAAGACGCGGCGCTCCGGTGAAGAGCGCTACCGCGACCAGTTCATTCAGCTGTGCGCACCCCCACAGGCAGGAGTGGCGGGTGCAACGGAGGCGCCCGTTGCACCCGCCACCGCCTCCAGCCCCGCGCGTGCGGTGCCGCGCCGCAGCCCGGAGACGGTGTACATCCTCGTCTCTGAGGAGGAGGACGAGGAGGCGGAGGGGCCGAAGGAAGAGAGGAGCGCGAACAAGACACCGGCGTCGCCGCCAAGCACCCCGTCAGCGTCCCCGCCCGTCTCGCAGCCAGCGCCGCAGCCAGCGCCGCGGCCCGGCACGCACCGCCGCACGGCACCCACCAAGGCACCACGCGTGTCTGCGTCCATGTCACCGTCACCGCGGCCGAGCACCGGCAGCAGCGTCGTCTTCCTCAGTCAGCCGGCCCGCAAAGGCGCAGGCGGCAGTCCGTCCAAGGCGGCAAAGGGGCGCACAAGCCGGTCCAAGTCTGCCTCACGCGGCCGCGAGCACGACGGCGGCGGTGAGGCGGCGGGTGCGAAGCGGCAGCGGTCCATGGAGGAGTTCCTGTACCGTGTGGACTGAGAAGCGGTGGAGGCGGTGAGCTGAGGGAGGAGGTGGGGTGAGAAGGAGGAGCACGGCGCGAGTTTCCATCGCATCTCTCTACCGGCACGTCGAACGCCGACTGGGGCTGGTGCGGCGCGTGCCCGCAACCGATCCCCTCGCCTTTCCCTAACCCTCTTGCACCTGCCCGGTCTGTGGGGCATCGCTGTCAAGCGTGCCCCCTTCTTTCTCCTCCGCCGCACCAGCACCGCATTTCTCGTTTCTCCTTCTCTGTAGCTGCTGGCCACCTCGGTCATTTCCTGCGCTGCACCCCACTCCATGCCATGCACCGCGTTTGCTTGCTTGTCCTCGCGCGGTTTACCCCCCCCCCCCCCCGCTCCTCAGCGGGATCTAACTTGTACCATCTTCACCTCACCCTCTTCCCACTTGTTCACCTTGCTTGTCTTGTAGACCGCTTACCGCCAAGCGACAGTAGGCTGCAAATGCTCGCGGCACCTCGAGCTGTCTCGTTCCCCGACACTCTCTTCACTTGTCCTCTTGCCAGCCTCGCTTGTGCAGTTTGACGGTGCAGCACCTCTCCCCCCCCCGCGGCTCGGCAGGACCACGAGCCACACAAGCTGAGCAGAAGCAAGCCGCCTCCGCAAAAGAGAAGGCCAGAGACGAGGCCCACTCTCAGCAAAGGTGCTTATAAAGAAAGCGCGTGTTTGCAGCTCTGTCCGGGCATCGAGGTGCCTCAGAGTGCGACAACGCGTACCTCGCCAAAACGAAGTCACTCCGGCCCACGCCGCGGTGTTGAAGACGGCGCCCGTACACGCTTCGTGACAAGTGCTGTACAGCGCTCCGTCCTGTCACTCAGAGCCCACCTCTCCATTCCCTTCTCCGCTCTCTTCTCTTGTTCTTGCGTGCGCCTCCTGCGCGCGGGCGATCTCGCCTCAGGTCTCTGCCACCTTCAATCGCAGTCCTCTTGCTTGGACTCGGACCAAACACACACACACACACACATACTTCAAAAAGGGAAAAAGGCATACTAACAGCTGACATATTGTGTATTGTACCTCCACACCGAGGGAACTAACAGAGGCGAAGCTCGTTTGACGCGGTTGGCGCATGTGCTGCACGGACTGTTGCGCACACGCATCGTAATCGACGTGTCTGCACATCCTCCCCTTCCTTGCCACGTCTTTCCTCTTTCACTGCTTGCTGTGCTGCCCATCGACTTCCCATGCCGTCCTTCCAGTTGCACCCCGGCTTCGCCGGGCAGAGCGTCCGCACGAACCCGTGGAAGCCCACGCAGCTCATCATCTCTGCCTCGCAGCACTTCGGCATTGTCGGCTCGGGCAAGGTGTACGTGGTGGAGGCGGCCCCCGGCTTTCAGGCCGGCGCGCCGGTCTCGCTCATCGGCTGCTGGGGCACCTCCGACGGCGTGTTCGATGCGTGCTTTAGTGAGGTGGATCAGAACATCGTTGTGACGGCGTGCGGCGACGGCGTGAAGGTGTACAACCTCGCCATGAGCCTCAACCGCGATGGCGCCATGCCGCTCATCCACAACGCCGAACACCAGGCGGAGGTGTCCTGCGTGGCGTGGAACTCGGGCCGCCGCGACTCCTTCTACTCCGCCAGCTGGGACACCACCATCAAAATGTACAGCGCCGTCAAGCCGGAGGTGTCGATGCTGACGATGCAGGAGCACTTCAAGGAGGTGTACGAGGTCGCCACGACGGCGCACAGCCCGTCCTCGATCCTCTCCTGCTCCGGCGACGGCACGTGGAAGCTCTGGGACACCCGCAACCCGCAGCGCTCGGTGCTCACCCAGATGGCACACCAGAACCAAATTGTGCTCTCCATTGACTTCTGCAAGCGCGACCCGAACATCTTCGCCAGCGGCGGCGTGGACCGCACCGTGCGCATCTGGGATGCACGGCGCCCGAACCAGCCGCTCGCCTCCTTCCCGGGTCACGACCAGGCGTGCCGTCGCGTGCGCTTCTCGACGCACAACCCGTCCATGATCGCGTCGAGTGGCTACGACATGCGGGTGTGTGTCTGGGACCTCTCCAAGCCGCAGCAGCCCCTCACCGCCCGCTACCAGCCACACCGCGAGTTCGTCGTTGGCCTCGAGTGGTCGCAGGCGGCGCCCAACGCGCTGGCCTCCGCCTCGTACGACGGGTCGGCGCTCTTTTGGTCGCTCGGCCAGGCCCCCTCCCCGTCACCGCCGACGCAGCAGCTGCCGCCTGCAATGCCGCCGCCGCGGGTGCCGCGGCCGCGCACCAAGGTGCTGCCCGGCCTCCCACCACCGAACATGCCGATGCCGATGCCACCCGTGCCGCTGTCCCCGCGGTAAGCTCGCACACGTGGTCGACGAAAGCGGAGGTTTTTTTCTTGGGGGGCTCCACACGGCGACTGGCGGACGCCGCTGTTGTCGCCGCCCCACGCGGCTTCACCCCCCGTCTTCGCCGTGCCGCGTCTCGTCTTCCGTCACAGCAGCACGCTGATCGGCGCCCGCCACCAAAACAAAAAAAATGAAAACGAAGCAAGTGCCGAGGTCTGTGCGGCCGGCGACTTGGCACAGCGTCTCCCCGACTTTAAGACGTAGCCTCCGCTGTGGGCTGCTCGTGCTTGCCGTGCGTTCGTGGTTTAAGAGCGCCTTTGCACCGGCTCCCTCGGTGGCTGTCCCCTCACGCCCCTTCTCCCCTCCCTCCCGAACACGCATGCACGCCATGACGTGCTTCAACACCTCGTCGTGTCGCTTCCCCTGTTCCCGTTTTGGTGCCATCAACCAGCCTCCCCCCCCCTGGTTGGGTCCACGTCGGGCCTGCCTTTGCGATGAGAAGGGGCGAGGAAGCCGCTCTGGGCGTGCGCGCCACACTCCCTGTTCCGGCTCCCCGTCCCCTACGGTGCACTCCCGCACTTCTCCGCCCTCCCCCTGCTTCCACCGTCGAGGGCGGCGAGAGAGAGAGAGAGCGCAACCTACACGAAACTGGCCGGGAAAGAAAAGGGAGCGGGAACAGAGGTGCGGTGGCGAGGACGAGAGGAGCGCCGCTAATATCAACGTCACGCATTCAGAAGGAAGATAAGAAGAGAAGATGCACGCGACGCGGACTCCTCTGCGCCTGCAAGCTGGCCTTCGCATCACAGAGGGCAGCGGCAAGCTTGCATGGACACACCTCCGTGCCACGCGCACATGACGCTGTCAGCTCAGCGTGCCGTTCTCAGCGCTGCAACAGAAGAAAAGAAGAAAAAAACCAGGCAGCACGGTTGTGCGCACGGCGCAGTGCTGCTCGTGCGCTACTCGTGTGCGCGGGCGGATCGGTAGCTGTGAGGTGCGAAACGCCGAGCACCACTGTTCTTCCGTCTTCACTTCATCACATCCCTTCTCCATCTCCCTCTCTCCTCCAACTCTCCACGCCACTGAGGGACACCTAGAAAGGTGGGCGACACCCCGGCAGCCTCCCGTCCCCTTTGCCCTCCCCCCGCCAACGCCGTCCTTTGGCTGGTGCACACCTCCGCGGTGCCACTCGCCGCTCCTCTCGCGCGCGCTGTGCCGGTGCGGGCGTTGGCTGCCGTGACTTCCTCTCCTCGCCTCCCTCCCCACTGCCCCCCCCTCCGCCTCCGCCTCGCCGCCTCTTCCCCTTTACCCTTTCCAAGCTCACGCAAACACTCGCACGCACACACTTCACGAGGATGCCGCCGCGTCCAGGCTCACCTAGCCGGTCACGCTCCAACGGCCGCAAGCATGTTCACGTCGTCGCCCCAGCGCGCCTCAACTTCAGCGTGCAGGACCGCCGACTGAACACACGACTGCTGCATGAGACGCAGCGACGCAAGGCGCAGCTGCTCGGCCTCACCACCCACGATGTTGCCCACCAGCACCACCGCTACACAGTGGCGCCCTCGACCGTGATGGACGAGGCGCACACGCGGGGCAGCGCCGCGTCTCCTATTCACTCCAGCAGCGGGGGTGTCGAGGGCGGCGCGGAAGGCGGCCTTGGCACCGCCGGCTTCCCGGGCGGCGCGGCAGCCACGGAGGCCGGCAGCCCCGCCGCGTCGTCTGGCCGTGACGCCTACTCGCGATGGCAGGCGCAGTACGCCCAGCACCTCAACACCAAGACACAGAGCGGGGCCGCGCCCGACCCGGCCGTCACCGGCACCGCAGCCCCCGCGGTCGCCTCCTACGCCGGCGTTACGAGTGGCGCGACAGTCGCGCGCTCCGGGCAGACGCTTGCGGCGCCGCAGACGCCGTCGTACGAGGCGTGGCTCGCCGCCGGCTGCCCCACCGGGTCATGGCGCACGCTGCTGCTGGAGGAGCTGTACGCACCGGTGGAGGCGGAGCAAGCGTTCCTGGCCGCCAAGTACGACCCCAGGGGCCGGCCCCCCACGCAGTAGTACGGTACGCCAAGCCACCCGTGTGCCATGTCGTGTGCGCGCTTCTCCTGTGTGGCGTGTTGCTGATGCACCCGCGGCCGCGTCTGTATTGGTCTCGTGTGCTGCTGCTGCTGCTGCTGCTGCTGCTCTGTCGGGTGACGCATTGACACACACTCCTTGCGTCTCTCCCCCCCCATCCCAGTTGTCTGGCTCTCATGTACACTACGTGTGTGGTGTGTGTGTCTCTCGCACGGCTGGTTGCTCTACGTCACCGGCGCTGCGAGGCGTATCCACTTGCATCCCCCAAGCCTGCCTTTGCACCTCCGGAAAGACAAGAAGAAGAAGAACAGAGATGGACATCAGCGGAGTGGAGGGCTCCTCATTCTCTCTGCCTCCTTCCACGACACGCTGCCGTGTGCTGTGAGCGCGGCTCCTCCGGTCTCGTGCCGTGCCGTATCGCCCTCAGCAAGGAGGAGGAGGAGGCCGCTGCACCAGAATTGTGTGCGCGTGGCGGCGGCCGTGTCACTCTACTCTTCTCTCACATCTTTTTGTCTCCATCGTATCGCGGCTCTTGTGCCCTCCTGACTTGGCCCCCCCCCCCCCACTACCTGCCTCCGCTAGCTCGCACGCCCGCTGTCTTGCAGAGCTTCCGGCTGCATCTGCGCGCCGCCCCGCCCTCCCCTTCTCCCGTGCCATTCACATCTCCGGTCGCCGCGGACGGGGCTTCTCTGTTCTCCCGGTTTTGGTTCTCTTTGTGGCTCACCTAAATTGATCTTCACACCCGCTGCACAGACACACTCTCCATCCGCTGCATCACTCCCCTTCCCTCACCAACCATGCTGCGCCGCTCGTGTCTCCGGCTCGCGCTGCCCGCGGACAAGAGGGCGTTCATGGAGCTCGTGAAGACGCTGCGCTACCGCACCGAGGCCCCCATCTCCGACTGCAGCGCCGCGCTGAAGGAGACGAATGGCAACATGGACGCGGCTATGGAGGTGCTGCGCAAGCGCGGCGCCGCCCGGGCCATGAAGAAGGGCGACCGCGTGACCGAGCACGGCTTCGTGGTGAGCTGCGTCGGCTCCACCCCAGCGAGCGGCGCGGCGATTATCACCGTGTGCAGCGAAACGGACTTTGCAGCGCGCAACGAGCACTTCCAGAAGACCTGCGTGCGGGCCCGCGACCACCTTCGCACGCTGATGGACGCGACAGGCGGCGCCGTTCTGTCCAGCCCGGAGGAGGCGGCGAGGCAGCTGTCGGAGGCCATGGCCGATGAGCTGCGCGCCGCGATAGCGGTGCTCGGCGAGAACATGCGGGTGCGCAGTGTCACCCCGCTGGTGCCGGCCCCACACGTGGCGGAGCGGCTGCTGATTGGCAGCTACACCCACGGCGCCCTCAGCACAGACGACGTGGGCCGCATTGTCGGCCTCGTCGCGGTGAGCCAGTTGCGCGAGAGCGAGGTCGTGCCGCGCGACGTGCTCACGTCGGTGGGCCGCCACTTTGTGGCCACCTCCGGCGCGGAGGGCAACTACGCGCATCAGAACTTCTTTGGGAGCGAGACGGAGACGGTGGGGAAGTGGATGAAGCAGCACGGTATCAAATTCAGCAGCAGCCTCGTGCTGGAGTTCGGCAAGGAGCCGGTGGTGCACACCGCGCCGGAGCCGCACAAGCAGTAGGCGGTGTTCCTGAGCAGGACGTCGTGGTGCCTGAAGTGTGTTTGTGCGTGTGTCTGTGTGTTTGGTTGCGCCCTAGCGCGAACGTGTGCTCTGCATTGCAGTGCCGTCACATGAGATACACGCAAATGCCGTATCGCGTGGGTCCCACGGTGGCCGCCACCGCACCGAAGCAGAGCAGCTTCGTGTGGGTAGAGGAAGACCACCGCTGTGCTTCCGTCTTTTCACCTGAATCGAAAAGCGAGCACAAGACTCATGTGACAGAGCTCTGAGTGTTGACCAAGCTCGAATACCTGCTCGACTGTCTGCGCTGCCTTCGCTGCCAGGTCCGCAGCACCTCCGCAGGTGCTCCGTGGTGCGCCCCCCCCCTCACTTCCCGTAACTCTTCTTCCCACCCACCCTTCAACGCGTGCCTCATCTGCCCGCTCCTCGGTGATCACTCGTGTTGCGCTGCCCGTGTGCACGCCGCCGCTCCCCTCCCTTTTCCCACACGCCAGTGCAGTGTCATCTGGCAGCAAGTCCGCCCGCGGTGCTGCCCCTCGCCCCGCTTTCACTCTCATTCGCTTGCCATTCTTGAGTGGGGGCACGCCAACACACACACACACACACACACACACACGCACGTACATACGAGCACCCATTTCTCCACAACCGTGCGCTGCCCCGCTCTGCCCTGCCCCGCCACCCCCCTCTCGCCACACCTATCCTCCCTTGCAGCACGCACGCACAGGCGGCACACAGCACGAGGTCACGGCGCGCAAAAAGCTGAAACTATCGGCGCCGGCTTTCGTCCGTGCCTTCGCTGCCCTGCGCGACCGCGCGCGCGCGTTGTCTGGGTGTGGGAGAGAGAGGGAGAAGGCGCCGCCCTTTCCATTCTGACCTGACGCCACGCCACGCCGCGGCGCGTTTGGAGGCCGGCACCATGGCCACCACCCTCGCCCCACCGGCGCTGTCCTTCAAGCGCAAAGTCATCACCGACACGTCCGCCTGCGCGCGTGGGTGCCTCCTCGTGTACCCTGTGAGCAAGAAGGCAAAGCAGCGCGTCGCCGTAGGCGACAGCACTGGCCTCTTCAAGGTGTTCTCGATCGGCAAGCGGCTGGACCCCGTGCCCGCCTTCGAGACGCCGGAGACGGCCGCGCAGCCCGGCGACAGCGGGGCACAGAAGGAGAAGAAGGCGATCACGGCTGCCACGCTCTTCTCTGACCAGCTGTTCTTCATCCAGGGCAGCATGCTGCACGCCTACTCGCGCAAGGGCAAGGCCTTCTTTACGGTCGACACGAACGTGACGGAGCGGGTGCACGCGCTGGCCATCGATACCCCCTTTATTTTCCTAGCGGGTGACTTCATGGTGACGACGATGAGCGAGGTCAAGGAGCTTGGCTTCTTTCTCTCACCCGACCGCGTCAACGCCATGTGCGTCTACGTCGTCCCCAGCGCCGCGGGGCGCCAGGGGGAGCGGCAGCTGGAGGACTACGTGAGCTGCCTCGCCTGCAACGACCGCGTGCTGCGGCTCGTGCAGTCGAACAAGTTGGTGGATGAGGTAGGCTGTGAGGCCGCCCTCACCGCCGTCACGTACATCGCCGCAGCTCGCCTCGTCCTTTACGGCACGCAGTCGGGCTCCATCGGCGTGATGGCGCTGCGGGACAACGGTGGCCTCCGCAAGGTGGGCACGTGCATGCCAGACGGCACCGGAGGCGCCATCACGTGCTTCGGTATCGCGGACGTGAACGCGGACAACACGGATGAGCTTCTCGTCGGCTACGACGACGGGTCCGTGCGCGTGTTCGCCATGCAGCTGCAGCCGCCTCCCTCGTCCTCCGCCTCGACCGCAACGCCGCCCGCCAGCACCAACGCCCTTCAGGCCGTGCAGCTGGTGCCGGTGTGGAGCGGCAACGTGGGTGAGCGGGTCATGAGCGTCGCCGGCGGCATCATCACCCACACCGCCGCGCAACCAGACGTGCTCGTGCACACCTTCAGCGGGCAGGTGGTCGCCTTTACGCTGGACACGGACGGGCCGCGCGAGGATGTGCAGGCGGCTGCGGCGGAAGCGGCAGCAAAGCAGGCCGCACTCCTGGCCAAGCAGCAAGACACCGAGGCGGAGATCGAGCAGCTGCGCCGGCTCGTCGCGCAGCGCACCCAAGAGCTGAGCGTGGCACCGGTGCTGCGCGAGAAGCAGGCGGCACCGGTGCTCACGGTGAGCGCCAGCTTCAAGATGTCGCTGAGCCTCACTCCCATAGAAGGCTCGCCGATGCTGTCGCTCGTCATCTCCGCCGACGCGCCCCTCGACGGCGCGCTCGTGCAGTGCAACGGCGCCTTGTCTTTTGTGTCAACCGACAGCGCCGCGGTCAAGACCCGCCCCGTCGCCCCGCCGCTCGCGGGGACGGCACCCATGTCTGGCCTCTCACACAGCTCGCTCAACATGGGAGCCGGCCCGTCGGCGGCCATCGCCACCATCACGCCAACGCAGCGGGGCAGTCGGCGGCTCGAGATGCACCTCTGGGTGGACGAGGGCATCGCCGACACGCTCCGCGTGACCGTGTACAGCGCGCAGACACCGCGAACGGCGCAGGTCAAGTACCTGCCGCTGTGCGCTCTGCCCCTGTACGAGCGCGTCTCCGCGACGGACCCGTCCCTGCTGGCCGGCGACGTTGTGAGGTCGATGTCGCACCTCATCGTGCTGGGGAACTTCCAGGGGCAGGACGCGCTGGGGTGGCTGGGCGAGCTGCTGCCGGGCATGGCCGACGCCCCGCGTCGCGCCGACGAGCACCAGCGCTTCGTCTTCACGAGCAGCTTCCTGCACTCGGTGCTGACGGTGGATGTGGAGGACGCCGAGGAGGCTGAGGCTGGGGCTGCTGGAGGCAGCCGACTGCTCTTCGCCTGCAACTCGCTTGTCACGCTGGCGACGGTGAAGCGCCACCTCGTGGCGGCGTGCGCTGAGCGCGGCATGCGCATGAGCACCCGTGAGCACATCCTGTGCCACACGGTGCTGCAGCAGCTTCGCGAGCTCTACCCGATCATGTCGAGCCTGTCCAACAGCCAGCGCCAGTGGGAGCTGCTGCAGGGGCTGCGGGAGCTGCAGGGGGCGGAGACGAACCTGACCTTCCTGCCGCGGCACTTCCAGGAGGTGCTCGCCTCGGCGGAGGAGGTTCAGGTGGAGGCAGAGGCGGAGGAGCACCACGCCGCACACCTCAAGCGCGCCGTTGCCGCCCTGTACCGCAGCTTCGTCTACTTCAAGGGTCACGCGCCGCTCTTCAGCGAGAGCATGCGCGCGCGGCTGGAGACGGCGTCGTGCGGCCTGGGCTTCGACCCGGCCACGCTGGAGGCGCTCTTCTATCCCGGCAACGTGTCGCTGCAGGAGGCGGCCGCGCAAGAGGTGGCGGCCATGACACCCACCTCCGTTCCGGCGACGCCGCGGGCCAACACAGCCGTGCATTCCTCAGCGAATACGTCGACGTTTGCTCAGGCGGAGACGACGGCCCCGCTGATCACTGCGGCGGAGGCTGGAGTGGACGATGATGGCGGTGGTGGTGGTGGTGGGGCGTACGCCGAGCTCTCTTCGCCGTCTGCGAGCGACCGCGAGCTGTGAGGGTGTGATTGGGGTCGGAGGAGCGGCGATTGTGTGTGTGTGTGTCTGGTTAGACCGGCTGGATCGGAAGCTGCAAGTACTGCGGTGGCCAGAACGCTGCACCCATCGCCGGTGCTGCCAATGTACTGCCGCTCCACCCATTTGTGCGGGCCTCCGCTACTTTGCGTGCGTGTGTGTGTGTCTGCTCTTTCCCGCCTTCCCGCCTTCCTCAAGCCCGATGCCGCCGCCACTCCGTTCGCTGCCCCATTTCTCCGCTGCTCCGGTACGCACGCACGTGCTGCGCACCGGCTCGAAGGCGCCTCCCACCCCCCATCTCCTTTCCTCCGCTCCACTCATGCACAGAGGCCCTGCTAAGCGTGTTGCACCGCCCTGCGGCGAGCAGATGAGAAATGGAACAAAGCAAAGAGGACAGCCGCTGACTCCCCCAACAGCCCGTCGCCGCCTCACACCTCGGCATTTTCTGTCGTGTGTGGCCAATGGAAGGGGCACGGCCTTGGCGTGTGCGTGTGTGTGTGTTGGTGTTGGCGTTGGGTCGCAGCAGAGAGGAGGCGGTCATCCACTCCGACCTCACGTGACCCGCCGACCCTGCCACGCGAATGGAGAGCACCAGGATCGGCAACGAGGAGGGGGGGGGCGGGGGCGAGCGGGTTGGAGACAGAGGGGCGCATCGGCACGCTGTGGCACCTTCTGCTTCCCCCTCCCTCCGCTCACCTCCTCAAAGCTGCTGTGACCGCCTCCCATCATCGTCGGTGCCTCGACCCTACTCCAGGCACCTGACACCAACAACACCAACTCTCATGCCCTCTATTCCTCCTCCACTCCCCCACTCCGCGTGTCCCTCCTCTCTGCGCTGCCTTGTCCCTCTCCCTCCCTCCCTCCCTCCCTCCGGCTCCGTGGTGGGCCTGCATCACGCAGCTAGCACACGGCCGTGCCCCCCCCCCCTCCCTTCCCCCCCCAATTGTGAAAGCGATCGCATTCTGCCCTCCCCCCCACCCCCTCCCCAATGGCGACCACGCAGGCGTCAGCCATGTCCTTCATCACAGAGGCCACTGTCACGGACGCCTCCTTCCACTCCCTCGCCTACGTGACAGCCCTGCAGCAGTGCGCTCACCGCGCCTACGGGTCTGCGCTGCAGTCCGCCATCGCCGGCACCGCTGCGTGTGGCGTGTACGGTGACCGCGTCGCCGCGTACATTGTGCGCTGCCGGCTCGAGACAGAGCGGGAGGCAACGGAGAAGCTCACCGCCGCGCTTCTCGCCGCGCCGCAGCAGCCCAAGGTGAAGGCGCGGCCGCGAGTTCGGCACTCCTCGACGGCGGCGGCGGCGGCGCGGCCTTCAGGCGCCGACCTCCACGCGGGCACGCGCCCACACACCGCCTCTGGCGCGAGCCGTGTCAACAGCCGCACGTCGTCGGCGCACCCGTCACGCGGCACGAGCGCACGTCCATCGGCGCTCGGCCGCAGAGGCTCCCCGTCGGAGCCGTTCGCGAAGGACGCCGCAGCCGCTGCGGCAGGGGAGGTGCACGAGGCGCAGGAGGCGGCGGCTCGCGCGGGCCCGACGTCGTCCTACGCCGCCGCGCTGTCCTCGCCCACCCTCTCCGGCCCCGCCGCGCTGCTGCTGCTGCGCGTGGGTCTCTGCCGTGCGCTGGGGTGGCCCCTGCCGCACCCCCGGCAGCAGTTCGGTGAAGGGGACGACGAGGAGGGCGGCGGCAGCGACGCGGCATCCGCTGAGGGCGCTGCTGCCCGTCACGTCGCCACGCAGGTGGCAGACGTGCTGCTTTCCCGGCAGAGCCACGCGAGCGTCATCACGAGCCAGCGCGTCGCCGAGCCCGGGGCACCAGGGACGATCTCGACGACGGTGACGAACCAGAGCGTGCACTTGTTCATGCAGCTGCCGGACACGGAGCTGCGGCAGAGCATTATTCTGGAGTGGCTCGAGGATGCGCTTCTCTTCACACTGTACGAGGGCTTTACAGCGCTACAGGCGCAGTGCTTGCTGCTCGACAGCCTGATGGTGCTGAACCTCGTGGACGGCAACTTGTCCAGCCCCCTCGATGCGGTGGCGGTGGAGGCGACGGCCGAGCAGCGCGTCGCGGAGGCGCTGCAGGAGGTCCTGTGCGCGCAAACATGCCCGACGGCGGCCCGCACCATCGACACGGAGCAGCGCTATCAACCCACTACGATCCAAGTCCCCGACCCCGCGCAGCTTGCGGAGATCAACGAGAAGCTGCAGAAGGCGACGTCGCAGAAGGCCGTGGCGGCGCTCGAGGCGGCAAAGCAGGGCATCCCACTTGTGACGCAGACGGTGATGCGGTACGTCGACGTGGAGGTGGAGAAGGACGTGACGCTGCCGGCCGTGTTCACGATGATCGAGGCGGCGACCGTCGTCGACTTCATTACGCGCTCCGCCGTGATGCACCAGCAGCTGTGGGGCGTGATGCTTGCCCCCATCGCGGACGCGCAGCTGCCGGCGCACCCGACGGCGGCCACAGCGGCGGCGGCGGCGGCAGGGTTGGAGCGGCCCGTACTGAATCTCCCTCTGTGCGCGGCAATCGAGAACGTGCCACCCATCTACGTGCCGCCGCTCGCGTCCTTCTTCTCCGAGGCGCTGCAGGCCGTCATCGACGCGCAGCGGCAGCTGTACGACGCGTGTGCCGCGGAGCGGGCAGCTCAGTTTGCCCTGGAGTGGCAGCGGCCGCTGCTCGTGATCGCGGCGCACGAGCTGGAGGAGCGCCGCGCGCTGGAGGCGGTCGAGGCGCGGGTGAACGCTGAGGACCGGGCAGCGGCCCTGACGGCGCAGCAGTGTGTGCGCGTCGAGCGGGCCTACGGGCTGCGGTTGGAGGACGCGCTGCAGCACAACGCGCGTGTCCTGCGCGGCGCGTCTCTGTCCAACGCGACGGCGTCCGCTGCTGCTGCGGCGGCAGAGGCTGCCATGCAGGCCGCTGCGGCGTCCTCGTCTCCGGCGCCACTGCCTACGACAGCCGCCGGCGGGAGAGGCAGCAACAGCAGCAAGGCCAAGAAGAATAAGAGCGGGCCGAGCCTCTCCATCAACGCCGCCACGGCCCCGCCGACGCTGTCGGCAGAGGCGGCCGCGTCCATCGCCTTGCCCAGCGACACCGCCTTCGCCCTCGCCGATGTCGAGGCGCGCGTCGACCGCATCGCGACAGCAGTGGACACGATGGCCGGGGCGCAGACCCCATCCGCCGCGATGCGGGCCGGCAAAGGGAGGCACTAGCAGCCGCCGCCCGGCCCTCCCGGAGTGCGCGGTGCCGTACTCGTGCATTGACCTCCCTCTTCAGTGCTGGCCGCGAGGCGCGGTGTGTGCGCGTGTGTATGGCCTGAGGAGGGGTGGGGGAGGGACCGACGGACGCCCTCCCCTTCCATCTCCGGGCTCTGATTTCTTTATGTCTGAACACGCTGTTCCGTACAGACAGTGCAAGAGAGGGGTGGGGTGGTGGTGGTGGTGGTGGTGGTGTGTGGTGTGGACGCAAAGCTTAACTGCGAATGCTCGTCATCTCCTGTACGCAAGCCTTTGGGGGCTCCACCGGGCCGACCTCCCACCTCGCGTCCCCCCTTCCCTTCTACTTCACCCGACGCCTTGGTCGGTCTTTGTTTTTTTTTTTCGGTGATATGAGGACTGGATGCTGATGTACACTACGGCGCGCTGCTCAACGGCGGCGGCGCAGCTTGGCCTTTTCTGTTATGCTCCCTCCTGTCGCGGTCTCGCGAGACGCTCCCGCCGACCCACTCATGATGGAGAACGTACTGCGCAACGAGCTTCAGTGTCTGTCGCGCCGGCGACGCCGTCAGAGGCTCGACGCCGGGTGAAGCTGAGGACAGGCGGGTTGAGTAGAGCTCTTCTCGATCTATGACGCACTGACGGCTGGGAGACCCCTTCCCTCTTCGCTGTGGCTCCTCAGTGACGCGACCACCGCACACACCGCACCACAGTTATGTGTTTCTCCTATCTAGAATGCCAAGGGGCCGTGCACGGTACTCTGTAGCTCCCTCGAGGTAGAGGGGGGAGGGGGAGGGGAGAGAAGGGCGGCGGTGCCCCGCCTTCAATCGCGGAGTCCTCTGCCCGCTGCACGGACACGAGGGACGCCGCTGCTCACCACCGCTTTCCTCACACGTCGTCTCCTCCCTTCTGTTCTTTCTTCCGTGCTCACGTACACAGCGTCCACAGGTTCCGCGCCACTCGCACAAGTCAGCCAAGCACGAAGCGGAGAGAGTCGTCTGCTTGCTCTCCACTGCCGTTCGCCTTTCACGGTACGCACACGCACACGCATACACACACACACACACGAACACACACGAACCGTTCGGTGTAGTATTAGTAGGCTCTTTGCATTCGACGCTGCATTAGCTCGACAGCAACCTCGATCTCTTGTGTAGGCTGCCTCTTTGCCTGACATAGCCGTCGGACATCGTCGTTGTAGCTGACGTAGTAGTTGTAGTAGTAGTCTCCCTCAAGCCAACCGTCTATTGGGGTTCTGCCATAGCGCTCTCACTCCCCCCCTATCCGCTGTTATCTCTGCTGTTGCCAACTCTCTCCTCGACGCGGAGCCGCTTGGTGACTGCGCCGGCGAAATCACCGGCGCCATCGCCCTCGGCCTCAGACACGGTGACATCGACACGTCCCTGTCGTCCCGCACTGCGACACCCCAGCACCCGATTCGCTTTCCCCTTTTGCCCGCTCTGTCTCTCTGCGCCTTCCCCCTTTTTTTTTTTTGCGCGTCTTGACGATGCTGATGCGCAGGAGCGTTGCCGGCGCGCTGCGCGGCCGCGGCGTGAGCTGCAGCAGCACCGGCGCGCTGCAGCCCCACTCTTCTCTGATGGTGCAGCACCGCTTTATCGAGTACTGGGCTATCGGCGTCACGGGCCGCACGCAGCCCTACGCCCAGGGCGACATGCTGCCCCGCATCGACAATACGAAGAACCCGGTGAACAAGGCGACGACTGCCGCGGCGAGCCTCACGGGCAACCCGAACGGCATCGCCTACGACGCCTCGAACATCTTCAGCGCAGCCGGCTACAGCGCGGTGGAGAAGGAGCACTACCAGACCCTGCGTGGCATCTCGACGCACAAGACAGAGCCGCTGCCGCCGCACATCGGCAAGGACGTCGCGGTGGTTATCCAGGATATGAGCGAGGACGGCACGCTCGAGGAGCACTGGTGGGGGCGCGTGTTGACCGACTTCCCGTCCATGAAGACGCCGTGCACGGCGGAGTTCCGGCAGGCGTGGGAGGCATACTACGCCGCCGCCTGCGCCGTCGCGGAGGACAACACTGCCGTGACGGCCCTCAGCAAGCCGTTCCTGGAGACGCAGATGCAGCAGAACTTCATCTCGTACGCGATGGTGTGGCGCATTGCGGAGCGCCTGTGCGACGCCTTCGATACGGCGCCGAACATCACCCCGTACGAGCGCCGTGGCGGGCGCCTCGCGGTCGAGCGGGTGACCAAGATCATGCTGGACACCATCGCGGCCCAGCCGTGGGCGCACGAGGAGACGACGAGCCCGCTGCACGTGGACATCTCGAACTTCCGCGCGTGGCACGAGGCTGGCAACTGGTAGCCTCCGTGAAGGGGAAGGGGACGAAGGAAACACAGTGGGGGCACAGGAGTGCGATGTGGCGCTTGCAGCGCCCGCTGTTTGCGGCGCTCCTCCTTCTCACTACGGTCGTGTGCCCATGCGTGTGTGTGTGTGTGTGTGTGTGTGTGTGTGTGCGTGTACGCCTCTGGAGCGTTGATTCGCTTCCTCGACACCAAAGCCATCTACTTGTTTTCTCACCTCATCCTGTCCCTCCTGCCCCCCCCTTCCCCTTAGCCGCTGTAAGGGATGACGGGTATTCGGGATGACAGGGGCTGCAGCCGCATCCCTGCACCACTCGGTGTGTGTGTGTGTGTGTGTGTGTATGTACCTCTTCACCCCACATTAGGTGGAAGGTACTCAGACGCACCAGACGCGTGTCCTTGCATGAGAAGGGATCGGGCGTAGTGCCAGTGATCTTCCCGTTGAAGGCGCAGGCCAAACACGCACTCTTCTGCCCCGGTAAACGTACATCCAATGGCACACGTGTCACCGCACGGCTGCTTACGCGTCCGGCGCTCACTTCTCATGTTTCCTCTCCTACCTGTTCGCACACACACGCATCTACCGCAGCCCATCGCTACAACCAATACACAAACACCAAACAGTAGGTCACCTCGACCCAAAAAGGAAAAAAAAGAAAGGAGTAAGATGCTGCGTGGTCGTGGTCGTGGGAGCTTCCAGAGCCGCGGTGGGAGTCGGGGACGCGGCGGTCGTGGGCGCGGCACCGGCGCCGCGGTGGCGGCACACAAGCTGTCCGCCGCCGCGACAAAGCGCTCCGCCGTGCCCGCTTTCCCCGTCGTCTCGCGCGGCGGCGACTCGACAGCTGCGGCCACATCATCTCAGCCTTCGCCGTCTCCGGCGCGGTCTGCGGGCAAGTCCGCCCCGCCAGCATCGCGCAGTCGCAGCGTGCACAGCGCCGATGACGGCGACGATGCGCCGCCAGTCGCGGTCAGCGCGCGCCGTGGTGCCGCTGCGGCCGGGGACGAGGAGGCCGGGGAGGGGCGCCGCGGCTTTGTGCCACCCAGCGCGGTGTCGTCGCAGCGGGGGCGCGGGCGTGGGCGGGGCGGCAGCGAGCGCGGCGGCGGGTTGCGTGGCCGCGGCGCCGTCCGCGGCGGACGCGGACGCGGGGACGGTGGCTTCCGCGGCGGGCGGGGGGCGTCTGGGTCCGGCTTTGCGTCGCGCGGGGGCAGCCGGGGCCGCGGCGGCAACGGCGGCTTCACGCGGCAGCGTCGCGAAGAGGCTGACGACAACGCGGAAGAGGAGGCCGATGTGGAGGTGGAGACGGGCAAGCACGCGGGCCCAACCCGAGTCATCACCACGGTGACGGCGAGCGGGACGGAGCTGCCGAAGAAGCTGAACACGAAGGTCTTCATTGACGGCCTGCCGTATAACTACGCGGCCGAGCCGGGGAAGCCGTCGCTGGAGGACGAGGTGCTGCAGTTCGCCGCGGCGTGGAAGGTCGGCAAGCCGCTCCGCCTCATCAAGAAGCCGGGCCAGGGGTTTGGCTTCCTCGTGCTGCAGTCGCCCAACAGCGTGGCCACCGCGGTGCGGGTGCTCAACGGGCGCAAGTTCCTCGGCCGCGCGCTGCGTGTGGAGGAGCCAAAGCCGAAGGACCTCGAGAAGATGCAGGACATCGGGGGCATGAAGGACATGGGCAAGGACAGCTTCACGCGGCAGGTGCTGCTCACGGACCTCGCCAAGGTGGCGCAGCCTGAGATCATCCGCGAGGTGCTGCGCGATGTCGCGCCGCAGCTCGAGAAGAGGCTCGAGGCGATCAAGATGACGTCGCAGAACCGGAAAGCGTTTCTGACCTTCGAGACGGAGGCGGAGGTGGGGCCGGCCATTACCTTCCTCGACGGCTTCCACCTGCTCGGGCGCCGCATCAGCGCCATGAGGGCCGCTGCCCCCGGCTCGCTGCCGTACTCTCATGGCGGCGCGGGCCCGTCCCCCCGGGCCGTGGCTGCGGCCGCTGCTGCTGCGGCCGTCTTTCCCTCCGCCACGAAGGCCGGCGCCGCGGTGGGTGCGGAGGATGACGAGGAGGAGACGGCGGTGGTGCCGCTGGGCATGGAGCCGGCCACTCCGGTCCCGTCCTCCGCATCGCGCCGCCGCGCTGCGGACGCCGCTTCTGCGTCTGCGTCGCCGGCCGCGGCCATGGGCACGGGCAGCAACGTGACGGGCCGCACAGACAAGTACAACTTGCTGGACAAGGGCCCGAGGGACGTCTACGTCGGCAACGTCGGCGAGGACGTGACGGAGGCGCAGCTGCGGCAGCACTTCGCTCCGTGCGGGGCCATCCGGAGCTGCGAGATCCTCGTGCACCCCGAGACACACCTGTCCACCGGCATCGCCCACATCGAGTTCGCCGTGCCCGCCTACGCCGCGTACGCCCAGGAGCGCTACCACGGCTCCCGCCTGCGTGGCTGTGTGCTGCGCGTGGACCGGGGCGAGACCGCCAGCGTTCCCCTCGCCGCGGAGCTGCCGCCGGCGGAGGCGGAGGACGACTACGACGAGGAGGCCTACATGGCGCGCTACGGGGTGCGGGACAAGAAGGCGTACTTCAAGGGCACCTCGATGGCGGCGGAGATGGGCGCCGACGCCGTCGCCGAGGACGAGGACAGCGACAGTGACATCGAGGACGCACTCACGGGGCGGGCCAAGACGGCGCCAAAGGCCAAGTCGGCGGCGGGCAAGCGGGTCCGCACCGAGGCGGCAGCAGTGACGAAGAAGGCCCCGGAGGCAAAGCGCAGGCGCAGCGAGGCGGCGAGCGCGACCGCCAAGCCCATCGCGGCCGCACTGGCGGACGACAGCGATGACGACGAGGAGGAACGCTTCTTCGATGTGGACACCGTCGCCGTCTCTGCGTCGGGGTCGGCCGCGGGCAAGAAGACGGGCGCCGGGAAGAAGGCGGCGCGGCCGACGAATGGCCGGGCCGCGAAGAAGGCGAAGAAGTAGCTGGCGCTGCCATCCTCGCCGAGACCATCTTCCTTCGCCGCTGTGTCCGGCGGGCGCACCGAGGAGTACGCGCGAAGACCCCCTCGAAGCAACAAGAGGAACACAAGTGAAAGAGAGAGAACCACGTAATTGGTTTGGCTCTGCTGCGAGTAACACCATTTCGGTCTGTCTTACTTGATAATGCACACTGCGACGCCCCGGCTTCTCCCCCCTTCCCGTCAGCCGGGGCACCTTTCGTCTAACACAAAGCACCCACCCACACGCACACACATGCAGGACACACCTTGCAGAGGGTGTAAGGGGGAAAATCAGAGGGAGGGTAAACAGCGCAGGGCAGCGGGGCAGTCATATGGATGCTCGTACGCACAACGAGCTTCTTTTGCGATGAATGGCGGAGGTTTGAAGAGTCATGCCGCTGACGTGCGCGTGCCGCGTGCGTGGGGGAAGACGCCCACGGCTTTGCCCAAGTCGTTGTTGGTGGCCTGCACCTCCCTTTTCTTCACGCCCTGTGGGGCGAAAGACGCTGGTGCGTCTTGACACAAGCGAGCAACGCCACCGTGTGTGTGTGTGTGTGTGTGTGTGGGTGCTTGCGTATGGGAGTTGGCGCCTTCTTCCTCGCCTCGCCTTCAGCCGCATCTGTATTCCCCCCCCGTTGCCATCACTTGAGCCTTGATCCCTTTCTTCCACGCACAACCATAACCGCGTCGCGCTCCATCAAGCGCAGCTGCTGCCTTCGTGTTTTTTTCCTTGTGTGCGTGTGAGCAGTCGTGCGTGTGTGGGTGTGCCTGTGCGAACTCGGACGCCAGCGCGCTACACTCCCGGCTCTCTGCACACCAACCACAGAGAGAAGCACCCGCTTGTGTGTGAGTGTGTGTGTGTGTGCACGGGTCGCTCATTCTGCGCACACGAGTTGCGCACACACAACCACAACCCACACCCCCCTTCCTCATCTCTCTTTCTCTCCCCCTTCGCAAACCTTGATCGCAGCGATGTCGTCCGTCTACGCGCCCTTCTCCCGGCGGGGATCGATGGTCAACAAGCCCATCATCCGCCGCACGCGGAGCTGGCGCGGCATCATGCAGGTTCGCTACAACGACACCCGCGCCGACCGCAACAAGATCGGCGTCCAGGCCTTCTTCTGGGCACCCGTCCGCATCTTCGGCTTGGGCATCACCGTGACGTGCTTCCTCTACTACTTCCTGGGCCACGACAGCTTCATGCACACGATGCTGGGGTACGAGTCGGAGATGCAGTACGAGGCTCGCGTCAACCCCACCACCGAGACCCAATCGCAGACCTTCATGATTCTCGACCGCGACCGCGCCTGGAAGTCGCCGCTGCGCAACCTCGAGAAGCCCCTGCATCCGCAGCGCGAGTTTGACGTGCTGCGGGACCCCAAGTCCACGTAGGAGGAAGGGAGCGGGTTGTAGACGAGATGAGGTAGGCAAGGCCGGTGAACGAGAGCTACTGACGCGCGTCGCATACTGCGAGGGCCCGCCACCGGACATCAGCGATGCAGCGCCGCACTTGATCCTCACCTGCCAAGGATCGGCTCGCTGGCTTTCGAGTTGTGTCTTTGGTGCGGTGCACTGTGTGCGCCGAGTGTGTTGCAGCCCCCACTCCGCGTCTCTTCTTGTCTTGTCGTCGCCCCCCTCACGTCTCTCGCCCTCCCCTCCCCTCCTTCCCCGCTTGCGACTCGTGCATTGCGCCGCGCCAGGTGGAGGGGAGGGGCGGAGGAGCCGCCACGCCTTCACAGTTGTCGCCTCTTCGCAGCCAAGAGTGCCGTCAAACAACAACAACAACAACAACAGAACGTCGACAGCAACGCGGCTGCCGCGAGGAAGCAGAAGCAAAAAGTGTGCGCGTACCGCACATCTTGTCTTTCGCCTTATGAGGGCGCGGCAGCGGGCTCCTTCCATGTCTGCGTCGCGTGCGGGCGGCGCGTGAGGGTGGCGCGTGAATCGCGGTACGCACGAGGTGCGGCGTGCGTAGGCCCTCATGCGTGTGCGCGTATGAAGTTTGTCGACGCACTCTTCCGCCAAGCATGAGCCCGGTCTCTGCCGTCGGTAAGGCTGTCACAGCCGCATACTTCTTTCCCACCCCTTTCGCGTTCTCCACGATTCTGCTTGCTATCTTGATGTTGTCCCCATCCTTCACCGACCTCCTGCTCTCTTCCTCTCTCGCTGCCACGGACTCTGACGCCTCAGTCGTTTCTAGCCAGCTCGCCCGCACCCCCGCTCGCACACGCCGCATCGTCGGACGCACCCAACGCCTTTTGGGCAACAGACACACACACACACACACACACACACACACAACAACACCACAGATACTAGAGGCGTTTGACGCCCTGTGCCCCCTAGCTTGGCTGCTCGCTGGCCGCTTGTTCGGTTCACTTGTTGTGGTCGCCCCTGGACGTGCTGCACCACCCGACACCATGGCCGGCGTTGACGAGCACGAGATCCGGCAGTCGGCCCTGTGGGGTCACATGACGCAGGTGCTCGCACATGTGATTCGCGAGCGCCCTGCCAACGCGATGAACGCTATCGGGGCGGCCTCGAATCACCTGCTGACCGGCAGCGCGGTGCCCCCCATGAAGGGGAAGATGTACGCCGACCCACGCCCGACGGCCCACGCGGCGGCCCCAGCCGACTCCTTCACAAACACTCGCTGGGCCGCCAGCACCAACACCGCGCTCGCCCCGCCCCGCCCCCCGCGCCGCCCGCGCCGGGCCGACGGCGAAGAGGAGGAGGAGGAGGAGGACGCGGCCGGCGACGCGGCAGGCGCTGGGCAGCCGCAAGTCGACCTCGCCGACCACCAGGGCGCCCTCAGCGACGTGGTGGCCGAGCAGCAGCACTTCAACGCCGTCGGCATGGGGCTGCCGCAGGCGGATGCGTACCGCCTCCTCGTGGGGCTGCGGCAGCTCATCCGTGCCGAACCGCTCGCGACGGTGCGGTTCTGGGGTGTCGTGACGGGCGGCGCGTACGACTACTACGTCGCGGAGTGCCAGGTCGATGCTGAGCGGGCGCAGGAGAACGCCGACCTCGCTGGCGAGGGGGAGGAGGAGGGCGACATGGAGGAGGAGGAGGAGCACGCGCCGGTTTCGCAGGTCGCGGACGTGCTGTGCACAATTGGCGTGCGCCGCCGCGGCCGCCGCGGTCCGCGCCCGTCGACACCGGCGGAGGAGGCAGGGACCGGCCTCAACGCCATGTGCTACTACGCCTGCACCAGCGCCGACCCGATGAGCTGGACGCGGCTGCCCGATGTGAGCCCGCACCACATCACCATCGCACGCCAGCTGCGCTGCCGCTTCTCCGGCAACCTCGACGCCCCCATCCACGGTCACCCGCGCTTCATGGGGTGCGAGAAGCACTACCTGCGTGCCCAGATCGCCCGCATCACGAGTGCCTGCCGCATTGCCCCGGTGCAGACCTTCGCAACAGAGGGCGCCGTGCCGGAGGAGGAGGAGGAAGAGGAGGAAGAGGGCGCGCCAGCGCGCCCGCCACCGACGGCCGTGCCCGCCTACGCCGCGGTGCCGCCGCTGTTGCCGCAGGACACACCGGACGAGGAGGACGCCGAGGCGATCGCAGCCGTGCAGGCGTGGTACCGGGGGTACAGCAAGGAGGAGCTCATGCAGGCCAAGGGCTGGGCGCACATCGCCCCGACGGTGCTGCGCAGCGGCCGCGTGACGACTGCGCCGGCGGAGGAGGAGGAGGAGGAGCCGGAGGCGGGCGAGGGGGAGGAGGACGAGGGGCAGGGCGAGGGCACGACCGCCGCCGCGCCGCCCCCGCCCCCACCCGCTCCCGAGCTTATCGCACCGTTCCTGTCGGACGTCAGCCTCGACGCGCCACTCTCGTATCCGGGGCACAGCCGCGCTAGCCTCGGGGCGTGGACGTTCCGCAAGGCGTACGAGGGCGAGGGCAGCCAGACAGCCGTGTACGTGGCCAAGTCGCTGCGCTGGCCCGGCGCCGCCACGTACGCCGTGACGACGGCGGGCCGCCCGGGTGCGTCGTACCAGATGATGTACGTCGGAACAGGTCTCAAGGATATGGAGGGGGCCTACTACGCCCCGCCGCTGCCCCCACCATGCTGCGGCGAGTACGTCGAGGCCGCGGGCGAGTTCGCTGGACAGCGCGACTGCACCATCGACGAGGAGATGCGCTACGCCCCGCCGCCGCCGCGGCCCGTCGTGGAGGGGGACGGCGACGAGGAGAACGCGGAGGAGGAGGACATGTAAGCGACCCCGCAGGCGTAGCCAGCACTGCGCTGCCCACTCCCCGCCCGTGCTGCTCGTTGCTTCACCTTGTCCTGGCGCAGTGATGGTGCGCGNGCTCCTTGCCGCTGCGTGCGACGGCGAAGCGCGTGCGCTCGCAGTGGGAATGGCTGCGATCGATGTACCCGAGTCTTCCTTGGCTGAGTGGCTTGCGTGGGCCCCCCTCCCCTCTCTCTCCTGTGCAGCGGGGCGGGGGGCGCCTATACCGGAGAGAGAGA
Organism: Zelonia costaricensis; assembly: GCA_030849075.1. Taxonomy (NCBI): domain Eukaryota; phylum Euglenozoa; class Kinetoplastea; order Trypanosomatida; family Trypanosomatidae; genus Zelonia; species Zelonia costaricensis. The sequence goes on along the minus strand of JASAOO010003407.1, from coordinate 9,965 downwards.
CGGGAGGGGGGGCGGGGGCCGGAAGGGTGTGGAGGGAAGGTGGCTCCCCCCCTCCTGCCTCCGCGACCCGCTGATGCTGGCTTTGTACTCTCCTCCTTCCTGTGTTGTTGTAGGGCCGTGGTGCGCCATGTACATATGAGAGCGTGCTTTGCGGTGAGCGGGGCGAGAAGGCGGAGGAAGGAAGGGCGCCGGAGGGTGCGAGATAGTGTCGATGTACGTGCACGTCTCGAGGCGCAGCGGCGGTGTGCGACGGTAACAAAGGGGGTGGTGGTGGTGATGCACTCCTCCTGTGTCGTTGGTCAGGATGCTCAGCCATTCACACACCCAGCCCTGTCACGTGCAGCGCCTCCTCCGCCTCTTTGCGTTTTATGCCCCGCAAACTGGAAGCTACCATGAAGACAAATCGCAACAACGAGAAACAAACTCAAGCGTGCGGAGGTGCCGCTTCTTCGCGCACGGCAGTGGTGCGTCGGTGTGTCGGTGTGTAGATGTGGCACGCAGCCGACTCGGGTTCGAGTGAGTGTGCGCGGGGCGGGGAAAGGTGAAGGCAGGGAGCCTATTCGGCATCCTGCAACGTCCGCGCGAAAACTCCGATGGCGATGCGTGTGTGTGTGTGTCTGTGCGCAAGTGGCGGCCCGCGCGATGAGACCTGCCGTAAGCGCGTGGCGCGTGCAAGGCTCCTCGCTGGACTTTGCCGACCGTCTTCATGGCGACACATGACAAGTGCGCGCCTGGCTCGCAAACCGAGGCTGCCCGCTCACTGTCAAGAGGGTATGCGGGACACGACTGTGCTTCGCGCCACAGTCGGCGCATGTCCCTGGACCGGCCCCTCTTCTCTTTCCCTCCATCACATTGACTATTCACCTCAATCATCTGCCTTCTCCACCGCTTTCCCTCGTTCACCACCGCCCTTTGCGCTGTACTCCACTCCCGCTACGCGTCTGCACACACAGGAACCATCTTGCCTGTTCTCTTCGCCTCCATCAACGCCCTGCGCTCTTTCCCAGCACAGCTCGCTCCTACTCGATCGGCCTTATCATCGTCATCGTTCCACCCTCTCTTGGTGTTGGTCTGATTGTGTGTGCGGGAACTCAGAAAGAGGCTAACTGCCAGCCCCTCTCCCCTCTGCATCGTGCCCTCTCCCGCCGGTGCCGTTGCGCGTGCGTACCTGTTCACGCTATACCTCAAACTCGTGCAGCCCCCTCCTCCTTGATAACTGAGCCCCGCCCCTCTCTCCTTCTCCCTCTAGCTCTGCCTGAAACTCTGCCGTCACGCACCCACAGAGATCTCCGTGCACGCGTGACTCATTTCCCACCCCCGCAGCGCTACCCACGACTTGATCGAGGTGCACAGCCTCTCGTGTTTCTCTTTGGCTTTGTTTTTCGTCTCTTGAGTCTGTACCTCCGTCCCCCGCTTGCCCCCTTCGCGTGTGCGGCCGGAACTCCCCCTCCTTCGCCGCCTTCTTGTTGTTCAGGTGGTCGTGAGTCTTGCCGCTGTTTGCCCAGCGCCCCTCTCCCCGCGTGACTCGGTGCCGTGGCTTGCTTTGCCTGCACCCCCTTTTCTCACCATTGCCGCTGCGGCGCGTTGTCTAGAGCTGCTTCGCGGTATTCGCTGATAACAGCGGAGGCATCCTTCCGCTCTCACCGACCCGCATTCGTACTCTCCCCCCTCGTCCGTCCAGGGACAGGCAGGAACCGCACGGCGCCTCTTCAATCCGTCGATAGGAGAGCACGTGCGCGGCGACGCAACAAAGCCGATATTCGTAGGCGTACCACACGCGCATCGCCTTCCGCCTTTTTCTTTCCTCTCGGGACGCTTGTTCCTCTTCAGTTTTCGTCACGTTGACTATCGGAACTCCGCCCCCCCCCCCCCCCCTCCTGCTGCACCATCTCACGCACCTTTTGCCGCCGCAGGACCTGTTGCGCCTTCTTCTCCTGCACCGTGCGCAACTACGTGCGTGTGTGTGTGCATTTCTATCGCTCTATTTCTGTCTTCTTCGTTGTTTCTTTTCAGGCTGTCTCCTGCTCGTCTTACTGCTGGCGCTGCCGCATAGACGCGTTGTGCTGAGGCCCTCCGTTGCACGGGGCCTCATCCCGCACCCTCCGTGCCTCGCCATCTTCTCCCTTCCTCCACCCACCTTTCCCTCTATCCGCATCGCCGCGCTGACGCGGTCGCTGGCGCGATGAGTGGCACTTCGACGTGCACACTGGATGTGAACACCACCCTGCCGCTGGTGTGCATCAGCACGCTGCTCTCCTTCCTCTGCGGTGTTGGGATCGGCGCCAATGACCTGTCGGCCAACTTCGCCATGGTGGTGGGCAGCGGCTCGCTTAACATGAAGCAGGCCATCATCTACTGCACCGTCTTCGAGCTGCTCGGTGCCGCCTTCATGGGCGGGCACGTGAGCAACACCATCCGCAACGGGATCGTGGACCCCGCCCTCTTCGCGCAGAACAAGGATATCGTTGTGATTGGCATGACGTGCGCCAGCTTCGCGGCGGCGCTATGGCTGTACCTGTCCACGGTCTTCGGCCTCCCTGTCTCCATCACGCACACGGTCGTCGGCTCCATCCTCGGCTTTGCGATCTTCGCCGCCGGCGGTTTCACCTACGTGAAGTCAAGCGGCGTGGCGGTGATCGTCGTTTCGTGGCTGGCCGCACCGCTCGCAGCGTGTGGGGCGACAGCGCTGCTCTTCTACGTCATGCGACGCGATGTCTTCAAGGTGAAGGGGCGCTCCTTCGAGTTGGCGCTTCTCGTGCTACCCTACTGCCTACTGGGGTCGCTGATGGTGGACTTCTTCTTCATCCTGATCGCCCAGCCGCCGGTGATGACCAAGACACTCGCTGCCTACGTGCCGGTAGCCGCCCAGTACGTGATCCTGTTCCTCTGCATCCTGCTCTTCTGCTGGGTCTCGCAGCAGTGGGTGTTCCCGCAGGTCGCTGCGGCCGCCATGAGCGCGCAGTCTTTTGTGTGGGAAAACGAGGCGCTGCGGACGGAGCCGGTGGAGGAGCCGGCAGACGGCGTTGCCTTGGAGGACGTCAAGAACCTGTCCTTCTTTCGCGCGCGCGGCGACGCAAGCGGCGCGGCGTCAACGGTGGGTTCGAATGGCCGGCGGCACCTCTCGCCGCGAGCCACCCCTGCCCCTGGCGGTGCTGCGGCCGCGACGGACGGACCTGGACCTGCGGCGACCGCGGCGGTGGCGGCGTCGGACGTCTTCTCCCCGTCGCTCGAGGGGGTGGATGCGACGAGCGTCCTGGCCGCGCCGACTGCCGAGCCGGAGCTGCAGGAGAGCTGCTCCGCTGCGGGAGGGCCCACGCACTCGCGGCCCAACACGCCCGCCCCCGCACCGCTGCACCAGAACGCGTCGTTTGTGCTCTCGTCCATATCCAGGTCGGACGGCGGCTTTGTTCGCAACGGCGGCCGTGTGCGTCTCACACCGGTGCATACGCGCGGCCACTCGCCAGCCGCCCTCCCTCGCTCCTTGTCGGGGTCGACCGTGTCGGGCCACGTCGGCCCGTCGCTCGACGTCTCGTACCTGCCGGGCTGCAACCTCGCCTCCTCTGACCGCGAGCGGCGCGAGATGCAGCAGCCGCAGCACCCCCATCACCAGCCGCTGCCGCAGGCGGGGCACGTGCCGGGCTTCACCTCCTACGGCGGCACCGACTTCGTCCAGCCCCCGAGCGCGTTTGCTACCACCGCGGCGGCCGCCGCCCCCCACGCGCGGCTCCCACAGTCGCCGTACTCGCCCGTTTCGGTGCACAGCGAGGACGAGTTTGGGGAGGAGGACTGGGCCATGGACCACCCGATGCAGCCCATCCGGTTTGGCGGCATCCTCATCAAACCCTTTAACCCCCGCGCGGAGTACTTGTTTACCGGACTGCAGGTTGTGGCCGGGAGCATGTCCAGCTTCGTGCACGGCGCCGTGGCGGGCGCGAACGCGACGGTGGCCTTTGTCATACTCTACGATGCCTTCACGAACCACGAGCTGCAGACGCCGGGGCTGAGCTCGCAGTGGTCGGTGCTGCCAGCCATGCTCGGCATCGCGATCGGCATGTTCGGCCTCGGCGCGAGCCTCATGAAGACGGTTGGCATGGAACTCGTGACCGTGACTCCAGCGCGTGGCTGGTGCATCCAGGTGGGTGGCACGGCGGTAACGATGGTGCTCACCGGGATTGGCATTCCGGTCTCGCTTTCGCAGGCGCAGGTTGGCGCGGCGATTGGGTGTGGCGTGCTGGATGCGAAGCTTGGCGGTGTCTCGTGGGGTATCGTGACGAAGGTTGTGACGGGTTGGGTCGTGACGCTCATCATCAGCGCGGTGACAACGGGGGTGTCGATGTGGCTGCTCTCATCGCTGCTCTGCGGCTGAGGTGCACGACGTGGGGATTTTGCGTCTCGCCGTCAGGGCAGGTGTGCGCGTCGTGGCACGGCCAACCCGCAGAGGGCCTTGAATGGGACTGCGGGGGATGTGTGTGTGTGTGTGTCTGTGTCTGTGTGTCCGTCTTGCTTCCTCTTCTGCGGTGCCCGGGGCGGGTCGTGGTAGCACCACGGGCGTGGCCAACCGCCCGCTCGCCGCCGCGCACCTCCTTTGACGGGGCGGGGGACGGGAGGGATTCGGCGGTGGTGCTGCGAGCGGCTGAGCTGGGCCGAAGTGGCCTTGTGCGCTTTCCTCGTGTGCACCTCGCATCTAGCGAGGCTGTCCTACCTTCTCCCTCCCCCCTCTCCCTGCCACAGCCACTCCAACCCGCTTGCTTTCGAGCGAATTACACGTGTGTGTATGCACGTCGTGCTGGTCGCCTCATGCCTGTACACACACTCTCACACCGGCTAAAGCTAGAGTTGCCCAAGCAAACCGGACTCACATCGGTGTACGTGGTCCCCATCTACCCCAGCAGGCCCGGCCTGCGCTCCACGTTTGGCGAGTTCGGGTGGTGCGCGGCGGAGGAGGGTGCGGAGCGCGTCTGCGGGGTGGTCGTGCAAGGCTGCTGTGCACCCTGCGCGGTTGCGCAGCTGGCAACGAGGCGCGCAAGTGCCGCGCAGTGTTTGCGTGGTGTGTTTGTGTGTGTGTGTGTGGCTCGTGTGCCATGCGCCAGCCAGTCGCGGGAGCGACTCGTGCACCTTCCTCTCACATCGTCTCCTCTGCCCTGCCCCACCCCCTCAATGCTCAACACACAGCACCGCATAGATCCACCCTACCCGTCGTCTCAGTCGCCGCCTGCAGCGGACCGCCTCCACTGTGCCGTCTCTGTTTCTCCTCGGTACTCGCGTTGAGACTCGCCAGGACGAGGCACGCGCCAGAGCCTCCATACAGCTACACGCACCGCCTGCACATAGATTCTCCCTCTTACCAGCAAACCAAGGGTGAAGAGGGCACCGCACAGGAGGCACCCAGCCGGCACCGAGTCGAGTACGCCCCGCTCCCCCCTCCCTCCAAGCCGCACCCCCACCGATGCAGACCTCTCAAGTGCTGACCGGCGCCGCAGTCCGCCGCGCGGCAGCTGTGGTGGGCAGCGACCCCAGCACAAAGCTGCCCTTCCTCCTCAACGTTGTGAGGAAGGCGCAGAAGGCCGCCACGACGTCGTCGGCCACCCCCTCCCCGTCAGCCGCTCCGCCCCCACCGCCTATTCCAGCGGCTGCCTTCAAGCCGTACCCGCTGCTGGGCCCCGGCGAGACGAAGCAGGCCGCCGGCAGCTCGCTTCTTTACAAGGACCCGTCGTGCATCCTCGTGAACGACGCGTTTCCCAAGTCGGTGGTGCATTGCCTTGTCATGCCGCTCGATCTTCGCCTGCAGTCCCTCAACTCACTCACGAAGGAGGACGTGCCGTTGCTGCGACACATGATGCACGTCGGGGACGCCTACGTGAAGTACCTACAAGCCACATCACCACGCACGTACGCGGGCCGCCGCTTCATCGCCGGCTTCCACGCCCTGCCCTCGCTGCCCATGTTGCACCTGCACGTGCTCTCCATGGATCTTGACAGTCCGTGCCTCAAGAACAAGAAGCACTACAACAGCTTCGCGACTTTCTTCTTCTTGACGAGTGCCCGCATACTCGAGGACCTCGAGCGCCACGGCCGCGTGACGCTGAACCAAGACGTGGCGCGGCTACGGCAGATGGAAGAGCAGGAGATGCGTTGCCTTTGGTGCGGCACGGGACTGGCCAACATGCCCGCCATGAAGGCGCACGTGCGCGGCTGCCCAAAGAACAAGTCCGTGGAGAGGCTGTGACGGACAGACACGCTGCGAGATCGATCGTCCCCGGCGCCTTTTTTTTTTTTTTTTGCTTTTCCCTGGTTCCGGTTCCGGCTACGCGAAGGGCGGTCGTGCTCGTCTCCGGTGGCGCGCCACGGCGTCACCTCAGGTACTCCCGGTAAGCACATCCGGCGTCGGCATGGCAATCGCCCCACGTCTCTTGGCGCCTACACGGGTCGTACGCAGGGCGGAGGGGAAACAACTCGCATCTCCTCTCGTGGGGACAAGCAGCAGGCGCTCCTCTTTCTCCCTCCCTCCCTCACACACACACACACACACACACACACACCCACACACACAGTTCAAAGTAAAGAAGAAGACACCACAGAAGACGAGGGAGGCGAGGTGATGGGAAGGGAGGGAGGGAGGGGGGGGGGTGGCAGCTGGCCGCATCTTTTATTCACAGGTGCGCGCGCGATTTCGTAGGGCATGTGAGAGAGCGAGCGAGCGAGAGCCCCCACCCCCACCCCCTCAAAGCACAAACGAGGCGCCTCACGGAGTGTGCGCCGTGACGGCGCGCTGCTCGCGCACCGTGGACTATACACGAGCTACGCGAGAGCAGTCGCGCACCAGAATCTAGAGGTAGTGACACGGGTGTTGCGCTCCTCTTTGCCCCTCGATCATCTTCTGCTCGCACACACACACACAAAAACAACCTCTATCCGATTGTGACACACACACACACACACATGTGACCGTATACCAACATCCCACGGTATGTGAAGCAAATCGTCAAGGCAGCGAGCGACAGCACCCCGCCTGCACACGCGCATACGGCGCTCTCACTCGGCGCAGTCGCATCACCGGCCCATTGAGCCGCAGACGAGCGTCACGTGCTGACAAAGCGGACCTCCTCTGCAGCAGCACGCGCGGGCGGTTGGCAACCTCTTTCCCCCTCCCCTCCTTCACCCCGATGATCCAGCCACAGAGTACGTTGTTCCGCCGTCGAGAGGGGGGCGCAGCAGGCGATGACAGCGCGCTCGGTGCGTCGCCGTCTCCCGCGCCGTTTGTGTCACGTCCGAGTAGCAACGCGACATCGACACCGCCACCGCCGTTGCACAGCACCGGGGCACAGGAGCGGGAGAACGACGCTCTAATGCAAGCGCTGCTGTCCGACATGCGGCGCGCCAAGAAGAGCTTCACTAGGATGGGGGACGAGGTGCGGGATCAGAACGCGCTGCTCGAGCGATTGCGCACCACCTTCCAGAACGCGCAGGGCTCGCTGCGCAAGACAATGCGAAACCTCGACAAGATCGGGTGGGGCAGCTTCAAGCACATGTGGGTCCTCGCCATCTTCGTGGTGGTCTTCTTCATGCTGCTTTATCTGATGCTGCGTTTTCGGTAGAACACACGCGTCACTGCTCACAAGGACGGAGCAGAGGTTTGAACAAGAAGACCTAAAACCGGTGCTTGACGGGCGCCTTCAATAAGCACACGTGCGCGGGGGAAGGTTGCGCGGCTTAAGACCTCCCGCGAATTTCTTCTCACTGCGGTGCGTGCAAAGCTAGGCGTCCGATGCAGCGACTCCACGAACTTCGCTCCCCTCGCTCACGGCACTGCTTGTGTGTGTGTGCGCGCTCCTGCGGCGGTGCAGGGAAGGCCGTTCCTTGTGTCTTCTGCACAGTTACTGCTGTGACACGTTGGTGCCTCCTCACCGATCGCACGTGACACGCGTCTTCTCAAAACCTCCACTCCGGGCTTTTCTTGGTCTCCTTTTTTTTCTTCGTTGCTGGTGACTCTCCGGCGCAGCGCGAGCGGCCAAACGGAATGCAGAGTGCTTGCGGGCCCCTGCGCAGTGGCCGGCGCATGTACACTATCGCTGTGCCTCAAAGGTCCCTCCGGCAGTGCGGAGGCTGTGCTCGACTTGAGAAAGGCGCGAGATGCCGCATGGACGCTGTACAATGCGTTGCGGCGAGCTCGCTAAAAGCAAAGAGAAAAAGAAAAGAAGAGAACAAGACAAACAGGAAGTCTAACCCGCGTGCGAGTGAGCGAGTAATGGCGGCATCGCTTGAAGGCGTCGCAAGTTCTGCGTGGTGCCCAGCATCCTTTGCGCACCTCCGCGTCCGTATCACAGAAACAATGCACATGCACCGCCTTGCACTCTTGCGTCGAGGGAGCTGCCGCGCGAACGGAAAAGAAAAGAAAAGCGAGTCACGGTGTGCTTTGTGTTCGCGGTGCTGACCGTTAACTCTGTCATCGATGCGCTGCCCCCCCGCCCCTCCACTGCCCTTCTGCGCTGTTGCCACGCCCCCCTGTTTTCTCACAAAACCCTTGCCCCCTCCCTCATCCCTCCCCCCTCACACACAATTAAACAAAGAAAGCGTCCGCTCTCTCTCGTCCTCTCCTTTGTTGCCTTTTCAACCTTCTCCTTTATTCAACTTGAATTCCATTTCTGTGGGCGTTTAGTCTTGTACTTCCGCTCTTTCCTTCTGCTTCTACAGCCGTCTCTGGACCTCTTCGTCCCTCATACCTCAGCCGCACACTGTGGCTCTCGCGCAATCGGCGTATCTGAGTACTCTGCTGATCCACAAGCCACTGCCTCTCTCTCTCCTTCCCTCGTCACCCCACTCAGTTCTTCTTCCCCCCCACTCGCACTCCTTCAATCGTCAAGCGTGTAGTTGCCTCACTCAACGTGCACTGTCACTTTGCTTCCTCCTTCTCTCCCTCTCTTCTAGTACCGCTTTGACCATCCTCAGCTGTCCGTCTTCACGAACGACTCGCCTTCGCACCACCCTGACCCACATCGAAAAAAAAAAAAAAGAACAGCATCAACGCGAGGCGAAACTGCTGCGGTTCCTTTCCACTCCACTCCATTCACGCGCGACCTCACGATCGTAAAGAAAACCGAAAGGTTGTCGTCGCGAGGCAGCCCCTGTGAGACGAACGCGGCAAAGGCAAGCGCGCTGACATTTTCTCCCGCTCTCTTTTGCTAGCACTCGCACAGTTGAACACCCGGTGCGGGCCATTCAGATCAACAACAGAAGTCTGCTTCACCTCCGCTTCTCATTTTCGATCCTGTCCTCTTTTCTTTTTTGTGGATTGCGAGTCTCCTTTCCACGCTCCGCGCTCTCAGGTTCCCCCTCCTCCCTGTCGCGCCCCCCCAAGACGCCATCCAACTTTGCGGTGACCAGGCGAGCGAGTTTGAAGAGGGCCGTCGCCCTGGGAAGTCCGCGATCTTGCAGGACGCACGCCCGTGGCAGCCCGCAAGGACCTCCCCCCGCGGACGCAAAGCGACTGTCGCCTCTTTCCATCTCACCTTTGCACGTGCTCTGAAAGTGCTCGCGCTCCTCGTGTTTTTCCTTTCCCAGTGCTTTGTGTGATTAACTCTTGTTCTGCCCTCTGTAAGTTTTGGTCAGCGCCGTGCCCCAGGTCCCTTCTCGCTTCTTCGCCCAATCGCCGTTCCCCCCCTGTTCCAACTCTATTTTTGGCCCGTTGACGCTTTTCCCACGCCGACGTCCCTCGCCACGTGTCCGACTTGTCTTCGACTTTTTTTTTATGAAGGAGACCCAACCAACACACCTCCCCGCCCTGTCTCCTCTCTCTCTTGGTCTTCGCTTCTCTCCCCCCTTCTGTTCTACCTCGTGCTTTGCCGTATTTCCCTGTTAGTGTTCCCGCTCTGTTTGTCTGCAATCAAAGAACTTGTCCAACTTCCCCCCCCAGTCCACAGCGCAACACTGCATCCCCCCGCGTCCGTTTGTTGTGGCGACGTCCGGAG